>WEIU01004127.1:303687-341660 GCA_013389925.1 Aegithalos caudatus
GTGGGCCGTGAGGGGACGGGCGGAGCGGGCCCCGCGCCGCTCCCGGGGGCAGGAGCCGCGCTCGCCGGGGAGGAACGGGAATAGCGCCGTCCTGGAGCCTGGCGGGACCGCACAACCATAGTTAAGGAATCGGAGTGGACGTTATACTATTTCCAGTCTAATTCCAATTACACTGGCCGGGGCACCTAACACTAGACCTGGTCGCTCAGAGCCTCATCCAAACAGGCTTTGAACACCTCCAGGGCTGGGCTATTCAGGTCTGCTCTGGGCAACCTATTCCACTCTCACCACCCTCCCAGTAAACACTTTATTCCTAATATCTAATCTAATTTTCCCCTCTTTCTATTTGTGCCCATTACTCCTTGTCCTATCACAACTACAGTTCTGGCAGAGTCCCTCTTCAGGCTTCCTTATAGCTCCCCTTCAGATACTGCAAGGTTGCCATGAGGCCTTCACACAAACTTCTCCAAGGCTGAAGAGCCCCAGCTTTCTCAGCCTGTTATCACAGGGTAGGTGCTCCAGTCCTCTTATCACTGCCATGGTCCTCCTCTAGACTTGCTCCAAATTCCCTGTCCTTCCTATGATGTGGGATGAGGGGGAATGGGTGATTGGCAGTTCAGGATGGGGGGAAGGGGGTGGAGGTGTTGGCTGTCACAAGGATCACCCCAAAGTAGCTGTGCTAGCTTTGAGTCTTAAAACAGTTATATCCATCCTCCTTCATTAAGTAATAACTTTTTGCTAAACTGTGCCTATTTTCCTTGTTGTCGCTTTTCATAAACAACTGCAGAGGTGAGGCTCCAGGAGGAGTAAGGGATCACAACAATCCCAGCACAGCCAGCCCTGACCCTGCTGTCACAGTCTGTGGCACTCCTCCCAAGAGGCTGAAATGCTTGCCGAGTCCAAGGCCTAAAGGTCAAGGTCTCACTTTTTCTCGCCCTGTGCAGGGAAAGCCAACAAACCTCTGACAATGGGTGGCTGTTGGCTTACAAGCTCTTTGTCTTTGCCTGCCCTTTACCATCTCGACCCTGAAAGCTTTCTTCAAGCAGCAGCAGTGGGGAGGGGTTGTGTAGTTTTCTTAGATTTCTGCACCACAGTGAGTTTTAAAGATTTTGCATCAAGAAATAGATGCATGGAGGTACCATCATGAACCACAAGCACCTTAATTGCTCGTGGACCAGACTCTTTACATAGCTTTGTCTTTGACAACAATATCTACTGCTATTATGCCAACCAAATTTCCTTTTTTAATATATAAAAATAAATATAAACATGCAAATAGAGCCTCAAAATAAATAAACAGTATATCTTAGTCAAGGCTAAGTCTGTGTCACATGTTAAGCATATTGCCAAGAGCACAGTGGTGTAATGCAAAATGGATGCTATGTCTGGTTGTATGCAGCTCTTTGAAAGCACTAGGTGACACTAAAGATTCTACAAAACACAGAAAATGTATATATTGGGACATGGAATAGTTTGTGTTCTTAATTTGCTAAGGAACCCAGATGACTAGGCACTCTAGCATGTTCAGAGGGGCAGGATATAGGTCATGCTATTAAACAATTTTAATAGATAAATAAATAAAATCAATACTGCCCTTGTACTCAAAGGGAAAAAAGCCAGTTTTTAAGCAAAGAAATAAATTGAGTGAAATGCTTTAGAAATTCCCTCCAGGGCTTTCTGTGTACATTGTAGCAGAACTAAAAAAAGAAAAAAAAGAAAGAAAGAGGATAAAGGAGATATAAAGCCTAGCTTGCACTTCCAGCCCCCTTTTCAGGTAATTTTGAAAGGTTGTTTAAACAGCCTTCCCTCCCTTAGCCCCAAAGGGCCTAAGACACTTCAGTCCGAGCTTTCCATACTGCACAGCTCCAAAGAAAGCTGCTGGAGTAGACAGTTGGAAAGCACCGTAGGCACAAAACTAAAGAAACTAGTAACAAAAGACAGCTAAATAGTAACCTGTGCTATTTTAAACACAGACACCCCCCCCCCCCCCACAAAAAAAAAACCAATAAACCCTGCAATTTTCCCCTTTTAATAAAACACTTCCACCACCCAAAACGCCTGACACAGACCAGACCTTCCAGGCTCAGGTAAACAACATGTTAATGACACCAATATTTCTCTGTATTTCAGCTGTGCTCCCCGTGTTCCAAGGGCTGTATAGTAATGCTCAGCTAAGACTGGCAACACCGAGACTTCCAGAGTTGACTGAAGACACTGATCACCAGCAAGGATTTTACTGCTGTGCTTTGTAAACCTTGTCATCAGGTCTGGCTGTGCTGAAAGCAGCGTTGCCCAGAGCCACCCGATGCAGCTTTCCCTGAGCAAGGGCTTTGCAAAGGAGGGACAATCACATTTTGCAACAGTCCTCAAGAGTGTGAATTTCTACAAGAGGTAAAAGGAATCAAAAAATCTCAGTGCCTTTCAGGGAGTCTTTGAAGACTGCAACAAAACTAGAAAAAGACAAGAGGGATTTTCCCCCTCCCCAAATGTCTCCTGCCAATCATCTCACAAATTAACAGGTGTGAAGGTAGAATTCAGCTCCCAACAGCACAATGATGATTATTCCTTCCTTTAATTCCAACAGCTGCACTTGGAAAATATTTAATGGAAGCCATTACCATTCACTATGTTGAAAGGGTAACAATCAACACTGTATTATGATTCCTGGATGGACCTTTTACATCTTGGCCTTTAATGAATGCTGCAGTATTTCCGTGTTCTGGTTTTTCGTTTGTCCTGTGCTCGCTGTTTCCAAGTCACACAAATGTGACCCCATTTGACAAAGCCCCAGCCAGGGCTATTTGTCAGCGTGCACACAAACACACAACACAGTGCACACAAACACAACGTTTTCAGTGCATCCTTTCACCATTCTGGCCAACTTGCAGTTTGCACTTGTGTGACGTGGAAATGACACAACTCTTCCGACAGGCAGGGCGACTGAAAACATCCCCGCTCGCTGCCAACAACCTGCCTTAGGTGCTGCTGACTCACCTGCTTGGCACAGCTGCAGGGAGGCTCTAAACTGGCTGCACTGCTGCCATTCGCTCTCGCCAGGGTCACCTTAGGCAACTGCTCCTAATGGTGTGTGCTGAAATGCTGCAGAGGGCACTGCCACGCTCCCATTGCTCCTCACTTGCTGCAGGTGATAGCAAGACACGGATTACACCACCTACTGACCAATGCATACAGAGTCCTGTCGGCACAGAGCAGGTAGTGCTGTGTCCAGGGGACAGGAGCCAGCTACGCTGTCATTTCCTCATCTCCACTAGGCAGGCCCTGGCAGTAGGAAAAAAAGCACAGACAGCTGGCAGAAGAGAGTGCTCTTTAGTCACTGAAGTACCTTCTTGTGAAGCCTGAGTCCTGCTGCATTAATCACATTATGAAATTAGACTTTTTAATGAGGGGGTGGGGGAAACAGTAGTTTCCACTTTTGAGTTGTTGGGAAGTCATTCCTCCTTCTCACCCTGTGTATCTCACTTCTGGGGAAGTGATCCACAATGCCCACAAAAGGCCCACATGCTTCCTTCACAACAGAACAATGAAAATCATCACAGCAACTCCTCTTGGCTGGGACCTACATCTGCATTTCTTCTCACAGGTGCCACTTCATCTCCAAAATTACAATTTCTGGAGAAGCAGCCTGGCATTAATTTGAAAGTGAAAGCACACACAGGCTCTTGTTCAGATGCATGTACCCCACAACAGTGGAAATTATGGGCATAACAGGAGCGTGAGTATAATGGACTAAGTTAGGGGCCTCAACACATACATAAAAGCAATTCAGGCAAAACACTAAGTGGGATATAAATTGGCTGCAATAACACTTCAGCAGACAATTATCTCATTATGTCCCTAGAATTCACAGAGTGAGGTTTGTAACAGTCTCCCAGAAAGCAAGCTGAAGCTGAGACCTCAGAGTAGTTGCAAACACTGCAGGCCTAATTTAAGAACAGGACTACAATTATTTATGGCATTGACAAAATTTCATGTGTCTAGAGGTCCTTCCATATAGAAATTATTTGTTTGGGAGTTCCCCCCTCCTGTCCTCTGACTAGAAACTGAAGGGGGGCAGGGGAAGAATGTAATTGTTTTATGCCTAAAGTACCAGCATGGGCAACTTGTGCTCTGTTTTTTTTCTCAGACTTTTTTTCCTGCATGAACTCCGGCAAGTCACAAAGAATTTACGCTGACTGCCAATCAGTAAAAGCCTAGGCTGGCTTTCTTCAATTAACTGCATGGACTATCTTCATGTCTGTGAGCCGTTGTACAACAGAGCCTGCAGCCATGCTAAATAAAGATAAAATGGTTAAATATTTATAAATTGCTGCTTTTGGTAGTTTAACATTTGGATGAGAAGCCATTCCACATTACTCCCCTGAAAAAAAGCACAGGATGTCATGGGACCTCACATCTTGACAACTCGTTTCTTTCAAGTGCTTTTGACAGAAATGGGACTGACTACCTATTCATCCAGCTCTGCTCTGTGCTCGTGCTCCCAAAGCAGTGCCTTCAGTGCTTGTCACCGTGCTGCTCTTCCCAGCCTGGCCCCAGGGAGAGGCTGCTCATCCGCTGGGTCCCGCAGCGCCAGCTTCCAGGAGAGCGGATCTGCTCTGTGCTTGGACAAGCTGCAGCAGAAACAGCGCCTGGACTGACAGATTTCACTGCAGGGTGGTCACAGGGCTCTCCTACACTCCCCAAAGGGCACCTGCTGCCTCTTCACAAAGTCCTGTATCTTTTCCTGCTGTATTTGCCAGGTTAGGGACCGCTAGGGATGTACTTGCTTGTGCTACACCTATAGCTGAGCCCTGCATAACACAGCACAAAACAGTCCTTGTGCAGCTTGGGTTGGAGCAACAGGGAACTTTCAGCAACCTCCAGTACAGGTGACAGAGGGAGCATCAAAAGCAACATCAATAGCAGCTGCCTTCAACTCCTGGTCCCAAACTGAACTGTCAAGTGCTTCTTTTAGAGGAGGAAAAACATCATCTATCTCGTAACTAAATTGAACAAGTTCTCATGTTCTCTTTCACAGACTGACAAGATCATAGTTAAGTGACCAACCAAAAGGGTTTTTTGGAAGCAAAACAATGATTAGCCACTGGTTAAGCTACTTAAGAGGCAGAAGACAGGCTACTCTCACTTCCTCTCAAAATCCATTATCAGCAACCTCAATCATTTTTTTCTGTTGAGCTGTCCTCAAGCCAGACAACTTACCCAGTCCTACATGTTTTTGTCCCTGACTGCAGCTTTGTTTTTCATCTGTCACTCTTCATCCTTTCCTTCAGGGGTCCTGGAAAGACCTGCACCATTAGCAGCCACTTTGGCTTTAACTCCTTTTACAAAAGGCCATGGGACATAACATTTTAGGAAATAGATCTGCTGTTTCCACATAGGTTACTAAAGGCTGAAGCCACAACCATCAGAATGAGCTTGAACTGTTCCCTTCTTGGGAATTAGCCATCACTTTCCCTAATGCCTCAGGGAAATCAGTAATTTTTGAAGAGAATGATCTGATGTTGCTCTATGGTTGAGTGCTTCCATACTGCTCAATGACTAACTAAAAGTGAGAAGTAACAAACATCATGAAACATTGCAATTATCAGTTTATATTGCTGCTTTGAGACAGGATTTCAAGACCACCGACAGACAGCAAAAGACTTCACTCCAGGTCTTGATGAGTGAAGCTTGAGCCCAAACTCCACTTACAGCTTTGTCAGGACGTGATTCTACAACAACCAGCTTACATCATATTGAAAGTAGGTATTTAAAGGAGGTTTATTGGGGCTAATACTAAATTCAAACAGCCACAAGCTCATTTTCCATGTTTACCACACCAACTGTTGACAGATGAAGTCTCAGTGGAAAGTCCAAATTTTAATTTCACCATAACTTCCTGAA
Source organism: Aegithalos caudatus (assembly GCA_013389925.1). Classification (NCBI taxonomy): domain Eukaryota; kingdom Metazoa; phylum Chordata; class Aves; order Passeriformes; family Aegithalidae; genus Aegithalos; species Aegithalos caudatus. Next base: position 309,589 of record WEIU01004127.1, read on the forward strand.
ACATGACTACAGATTTCAATATTTGGCATTCGATCCTTGAGATACCATTTTAAGAACATTCTAACAAATACATTTAAATTATGACTCAAAACCAAAACAATTTGGAAGTTTTGAAACATAAAACTGTTAGTATGAAATTAGTTTTTATTTTTTTTACCTCAAAATAAATGCACATTTTATCATTTAGTCAAGTGAAAACTGAAAAAGAGTATCTTGAACAAGGGGGAACCTTAACAGAGCAAGTATCATAAACGTGCTCAAGTTCCTTCTCCTGCTCTTGCCCAGCTCTGTTTGGCTAAGGACACCAGATTAATTTCCTTTCTTCTTTCTTGTCTGTTTGGTCAAAAGAAACACTTAAAGCACCAGAATTAGAAGTGGTATAAAACAAAACCAGGTACTTGTTCTCATCAGAATTCAGGTCCATGTATTGCCACACTTTTTATATAAAACTTTCACTAAGTGTTGTACTAAATAGGATTTAGTAATTTCTTCTGCAGTTTAGCTCTTGATATCTTGGTAAGAGAAGTCAATGCATAAGCATGTCAGAAGTCAACGCTATAGTGTAACTACAGTATAACTCTAACAGGGCTTCTAAATATTGTTCACCAGAGTGATGTCTTATAGTTGAATTTCAGCTTCAACAGGTACTTCAGATTTACCTGAGCAACATCATACACAATATATCTGGAAAGAATGTTAAGGAATAATTACAGTAGTTGATATTAATGACACAGAAAAACCTCAAAACACAGTGAACTTCACCTTTGAACTTAAGTTGCCATACAGATGCCTATGTGATTAACCAGTTCTAAGAGCTCAAACCACAAAGCTTTAAATCTGACTTTTCCATGAATCTGAAAATGTTTTATACAATAGTTAGGAATAAGAAATTAAGTCATGTGGAGAATAACGCAGCAGGAATCCTGAGTGACAGGCAGGTGAACTGACCTAGATATGAGGCTGTGGCTCCTGAAAATTATTTTTTCTGAGAGTAACACTCATCTCTCTTGTTATCTAAGCAGAGGAGTCATGTAGCTTAAATGAGAGCTACAGTTTCAGACCCGGCATTTACAATTATAATTGCAGTTCTATTTCTACCTTCCAGCATAAAGTCATTAATGCCCTCTTAATTTCCCACTAAAAAACCCAAACTGGAATCACAGAGAAGAGGTCTACAGTGATTGTCAGTGTTTGCACTGACAGAGACAGTCCCAGCTAATTGGTATGTTTCACAATGCTTTAGGCCTCAAACTTACCTCTAATTCCAAAGTGTAAAACAAAATAAATATATATCATGTTACCTCAACTAGCCAATACCAACTGTATTATAGTTCATTATCTAACAGATAGTGTATTAAAAAAAACTCAGGATAAAAGCAGTATTGCCTTGAGTTGTGTTGCCCAGATTCCCTGCAGGAGGAAAACAGCTCACCAAGGCCAAAGGCAGTTTCTACAAACCCACAGATTGCATTACTTGGTTACCTGCTTCACTGGCAGTGAAGAGAGTGATCTGGACCTTTGACATCACTTACTTGTATTCCTATGACCTCTGGTGGATTTAATTGATTTGGAGGTAGTTACTGATTTGGAGGAACTTCTGCCTAGAAAGACACATAATGGCTACATCTCTGATGGGCATTTGGGGCTTACCTCAACACTTGCAGAGGTCTGGGGAGCACAAAAGATGTGCTGAGAGAACACAAGAGCACAGAATTGGCTCCCCCACCTCCTCCTGGCTGAGCAGGCCTACCACAGCACCATGAGGGAAAAACCAGACTGGAGTGATGAGAAACCACTGGCTGCATTCCCCTCCCCTTGTCCTTGCACATCCCTGGGCAAGACACTACAGGACAGTTTTGCCTGACCACTCCAATAATTTTTGGTGGGGTTCCTGTTGGGGAACAGCTATTGGTACATGTATTGTTTCCATTTTTTTGCAGAATGACAATTTAAGTGCAACAAATGTAAGATCATCCTCCTTGCAGAAGAGATTGTCTGAAAATACTCCCCAAAGCAGATCTAAACCAAACGAAACACAGTGAGGCCAAACTCCTAACTGGCCTTAATGAGGTCCTGCAAATGCAGTGCCCCTCAAACACCACATGCAGCCAACATAACAGCAAAGGATACTCATTATACAGAAGACAGGTATCATTAATTCCTGTGGAGATCCCATTCCCTAAGGGAACCTCTACACCACCAAGGGTGGTAGTGGCTGTGGGATCAGGTGCGGTTTTGCCCAAGCCTAAAAAGGGAAAACAACATTAGTTACAGATCTAGGAGACAAATACAGACTTTGCACAAAAAGAAAATGATCCAGCCAGCCAAATACTACTTCACATACACTTCCAAATCAAATGTGGAAGTATCTTCAACAGAACAAAGAATACAGTCTGTCCATTCAATTCAGCATCACCATACTCATGGCAGTTGTACTCTGCTACATTAAAAATGAGAATTTTAGACTTTCAACTGTTAATTGTCCAATCTGTACAATCAAAACTAAACTGGAACAGATTTGTAGTTCTCATATCCTAGCTCCATTAATGAAAACATGCACATGACAGCATTTGCAGACAAGTACAACAAACCAATTCTAATTCTCGTTAAAATTTTCAATATAAATCTGATTTGACATACATAAGTAGTATGTATAGAAAAAGGTGGAAAATCACTTTTTATTTCTATTTTAGGCAACCTATTTTTTAAGCCTCTCAAAATGAATAGTTTAAGATGAGCCACCCATTACTGAAGATACTGTTCTTCACTCTCACATCTTGGTACAGAAGACAGTCATGATTACCATTTCTTTTGCTTGAATTAGACAGTTAAGTCTTTTCTATCATCTTTTTCAAATATGACACTTTTTGCAGATAGAAGTGTAATGAGAGCAGCTGTTCCATCTGAACTTTTATTCCTAGCTTTTCCCTTCTGTCCAAGCTTCTAAGCCACTTTGAAAGCTAAACAATTACTCTTCTGATCTATTCATCTCTCTTCTAAAATTTACAGTACTGTTACAATGAAAGCCAGTAAGAAGTTGGAGAATGTATTTTGTATTTTCTCCAGTGTAACATCAAATAGAAGTTTCCTCCTGAACTTCAGCACCTTCAGTCTTAACACTCCAGGTGTATTAACTTGCATCTTAAAACACCACATGCACATCCTGATGCAATTAAAGGGCAACTTAAAGGAAGGACAGTTAAAAAGTGACTATAGCTCTCTTTGCTAAGCAGAGCACCACAACCAAGTCTGCCATCAATTACAGATTACCAATGACAACTACTAATGCTTACCTTTGACACTGTGTTTTCCCTTGGGCAATTTTGTGATGTGGGAAGCATTCTTTAGTTCATACCTGGACAGTACAAAAAACACACAATAGCACTTTACATTCGTCTTAAACTATCTTAGTGGGAAAAAAAACAAACAACAAAATTCTCAGGCTTCAGTTTATGATGAGTTAATGTAAAGATAATCCAAATTTTAGTCTTCTGAAACTCAACAGCCCTTCTCTGTCTTGGTATGTTAGCATTTTGTACAAAATTCAGCTAGACCTGCAACAATATCTCTTATTTTAAGAAAAGACAGATTTTGTTTCTGAAGAAAAGCACCATTCTTTTTCTTTGCACTGAAGAGAAGGCTAGCAATCTCAGCATCACCTTCTATGAGGATGCATTAAGCACATTTGGCAGATATTCTTCCTAAGTTACGTACATATTTCCAAGGGCAACTTCTCCCAGTAGTACTAAGCCTATGGGATCAGCTTGAGACGTGTGACAGTAGTTTGCACTCTTGGATACCATGTCTGCAAAATAGATGCCCTTCCCGAACATGTAGCCGGTCTGCAAGAAGGAAATGAAAAAAAAAATAAATAAATAGATAAATAAAATTGGGGCAATAAAATAACACAAAGGCAGCATTGAATCCACCTGGCTGGGCTCCCCGGAGAGCAAAGCTGCAACTCAAACTCTTGTGGACACCAATGAACACCCCACTTGGGGGACACGATGTTGTCTAAACAGTGGCAGAAAACACAGGGCCCTTCCCACACTGAAATTCCCTTATTTAGGTTGTCCCTGACCGTGGCCATCTCTGGGCACAGGGAAGCAGGCAGCCAGAGAGGCAATTCCACCTACCACAGGAGCTTCAGGCGGAGCTATCCGCAGACCCTGCGAGAGGATCCCCGCGAAGTTGGTGGTGCGGGAGCCGTGCCACAGCAGCTGGCGGTTGTGGAGCTGCTTGAAGGGCTTGTAACGCTGGCTCTCCCCCTCACGCTCAATCCTGAAGATCTTCAGTTCAGAAGAGGAGAGGAGGAAAAGAATAACCGAGCAAATAAACAATTACCTTCATGCAACTTATCAGAGGGGAGAAAAAAAAATCATCCAATCTGCAATGTACATTGATCTGGGAAATTGATTGGGATGGGTTTTAGAGTTTGTAATTGGCTGTGTCATGCTAGCAGAAAAGAGATAGCAGCAATCACACAGTACTTGTTATGGATTACTTCTCTGCCTTTTCTTCGGCATTTTCATGAGGCTCTAGTTTTCTGAAAAAATCATTCAATGAACTAAGGCTCAATTTCAGATGATTACTCCTCTACCTTCCCTTTGAGGCAAATTAAATTAAAATAAAAACACCAAAGCAAAAACACCTCATTAGACTAGACTCTCTGACTAGACTTTTGCTATACTAATTAAAAGAAAATGTTCTATCAAATCATTCCTTCAACAGAGGAAACTGGGTAAGCTACTCAAAAATATAGGGCAATTGCAAACAAGCAAGTCAACTTAGGGAAGTCCATCTTCCCGAAGATAAACCCCAGTATTGCCCAGCTTACATCCACGACTTTGAGGTCATATGCATTGTGCGTAGCAGCATGAGTGTTCTTCACATACTGTTTGATAATCTTGGCTTCTTCTGAATCTTTGTCAACAACCTGCAAAGAGGCAAATGAGAAGTTTCCTCAGCACTCAAATCAGCAGCCATCTTTCATCATGACAACATCCACCCTTTGCCTGCAACTGCACCTTTAAACCTCCTAAACCATTTAAGTGGAAATACATTCCTAGCTAGAGAAGATGCACAGATATACAGACAGCCACAGAATATCTGAGACAATGCTGGAAATTGAGATGATTTTCAATTCCACTGCTCAAAGAGGGGTCAGCCAAGGACTGAGTCCAGTCCAGCTTTCAAGAACTACAAGAACAGAGCCTCCATGGCCTCTCTGGGAAACCTTTTTTAGTGTTTGATCACTGTCAGAGTGAACAAATTAAAAATCCCAAATCAAACAGCATCAACAACAAAACCTTTTTCTTTTGATTAAACACAAATTCCTGTATTTCAATTTGTTCCCCATGCCTGTTGTCACTGGAAACCACTGAGAAAACTCTGCTTGTGTCTTCCTTCCTTTTTTCTCCCACCAGACATTCCTAGATATTGATACAATATCCCTTGAACTTTCTTTTCTCCAGGTCAAAACAGCTCAGCTCTTTCAGCATTTCCCTGAACACATGCTCCAGTCGCTTAACCCATTTCAGTGCCATGTATCTGTCCAGTTACAGTTTGGGTGATTTGTTTTACTCCAAACTAACAGGACATCAGCTTGTATTCACACTCATTGCCTTTTATTTCCTTTACCTTGATATCTGTTTTAAGTTTTTCATAGTTGATGTCAATTGGGTCTTTATCTCCATCTTCATTTCCACCTCTGAGAAGGCTGTAAGCAACCTCAATATCAAGCAAGTTGTCCAACATCTGCACTTTAGCCTAAAGAATTGAACACTATGTTACTTAGGCCTTTGACATGTTCAGAATAAGTATGGGATACCCCAAATTAGAAAAGTGTATGAACAATCACTGGCCACATGGTGCCATCTAATAACACAACAACACTGTCTTTAAATATATATATATATATATATATATACATACACACCCAAATCTATTAAAATATACACACACATATATATAACATCTCTATCTTCTAATACCTTATGCATGTAACTATTTACACAGATACATACACAAACAGAAAGCTATTCTGAAGGAAAACAAGTTTAACTTCATGAAGGCATGAGGTTAAGCTTGTTTTTCTTCCTATTACCTTTTTGCTTGTGAGGTTTTTAATGTTTACTTTAACCTCTGCTTTTATGAGGTTAAGGAAGTGTCAAACCTCACATATTCTCTATGTTAGATGTCTGACATCAAGGCCTGCTGCTTGCAAACAACATTCTCCAACATTTGCAAAAACCAGTTTCTAGTCAATACCTGAATGTATTCCAAGTTATTTAGGAGAGGTGGCTTCTTCATCCCAAAATCATGAGGAATCAGTGTATAGAAGCGGTTGGAGAGATCCAAAATCTGTGATTCTGAACCACTGTCAGAAACTGCCTAGACAAGACAACAAGCACCAAAGAAAATTACTGAGTAAAACTAAGTCTCCATTGCAATAAAAACACACAAGATACTTAAAGACTAACACAGGAGCAGCAATGCAAATAGTGCTTATGCTGAAACTCTCACAGGACTAAAAAGAACACTTCTATTATAATTGTCTTGCATGTAGCAAGTAATAGTATTTTCACAGAAATACACAGAATTGTGTATGAGAAAAATTCAATGGGGATTATGTTTCTGGAGGGCAAAATAAAGTCTTCAGGATATATATATTCAGGATATAATAAGTGATGCATAACCTTGTCAAGGTTCTGGTCTATTCTAGCAACTAAAACCTTCCTGTACTATGCTTTGACAGGGAGCCTGTGATAAAAAAAATGGGTTATGCTGGTACATTTTTGCAATCTGTAAAGGCAGTACTATGTAGTGATTTTGGAATGGTTCAGATCACAATGTGTAAATACAGCAGCATTATCAAACCAGATCCTTTCCTGTGTCAACTTAACCTTTATTCCCATCCTCTGACAGACTTCTCTGGGGTGGGAACACCAGCTCACTACTAGATCAAGGCAGCAGCTTCATTTGCTCAGCTGCCATTTGTGTCTGGCACAGCCTAAAGTTTGTGCTACAAAAATGCTGCAGACACAAGTACTGCCCACACTGGTACAACAGTGAAGAGAAATAACTGGTTACCCATGGAAGCCACATCCTCTTCTCCAGAGAGAGAGAAACATCTTTATATGCACAGCTCAGCATTCACCCCAGAGCCCAAAACAACCTCTGAATTCCCTTTTTGCTCTAACATCTCTTTTATGCTCACCTGCTGAACCTCATTCAGGATGGAATATGCACTCTGGATCTGTCGCTTGCTCAGTTTTCCCAATGGCATCTTCTGCAAGTCAATCTGATAAAGATATAAGTATTAAACCCAAATTTCACTCCAATTAAACCACTGCAGCATTCCCTCTCTGGTTTCTAGAGAACTAATTTTTCCATGCTAATAGGACCGGCCAACAAGGAATGGAAACATTTTAGACTCTGGATTGAGGCATTATGTCAGAAGGACACACCATTGATAAGACATCCTACAAGCAAAGGAATACTGCAACAGGAAGCTGAGGACACATGCTAGGGCAACACAAAAAATAGGATATTAAGTATCTGGCATGAAGTTTAATATTAACCTGGTGTCAGATGCATTCCTTCATCAGTTGAGTAACTACACACTTAAGGCTGGCAAAGAGGCAAACTGAATGAAATAATTGTTCATAAGATCATCTGTGTCTCTAGGTACAATCCAGACATCCTCCTCCAACTTTACCCTACAATTATCAAGCGTCAGATCTGTGAGGTGCCGCTTCATATTAATGAAAAATGAACCAAAACCCCTCAACTAAAAGCAATGTCTTGGTTGACTTCATTTACACACAGATTTAATTTAATGTTGGTTTTCTTTGTGTATTGATGGATCTTGTATATTGTTAAAGGACCACCTGAATACAAAAACATTCAACAAAAAAATCAAGACCAGTGGAGTATTTTAGAAAGATCATACATACACCCTTTAGACTCTTTACAGTACTCACCATATACTCTGCAGGGCAAGCTAGTTTTGATTGAAGTTGATGAATTTAATATTTAGCTCAAGGACAGAAGATCCTATGAAACCATAACTATCACATACTGTCTGGCTGGGTCCCACATTATTTGTCCCCTATAGAGCTAGGAAATCCAGCTGTATGCAAATCTTCTCTGCAAGATGAACTCAGAAGGTTCTTCCAAGCCACAGAAACTGGGGTGAAAGCCCTGAAATGATTTTGCATGGAGATTGCACGTCCTGTACTGGACTTAGGAGAACTGTCACCTTTAGTGACAGTTAAGTGTACATAAAGCCAAATACCAGGAAAAGCCAAGATGGGCTGCAAGAGGGAAGACAGGCTTCAAAGCTGATCATATCTTGGGGACATGAGAGGCACAAAGACAATATTAATAATCTAATGAAAAGCAATCAGTAATAGATTTATAGCTTCCATGCTTTTGGGGCCAATACTCTCTTGTTGAGTACCATCTGTACCAATCTGTATTATGCCATTATTAGCTGAACAATCATGCAGGACACATAAAAGGAAAATAGGCCACTTAACCTGGATGTGCAGAATAGGTGCAGACACCTACACTAACTGTAAGTTATATAAACATGTAAAGTAACACATATAATCACTAACAGACAAACACATCTATAAAATAAAACATCATGTGATTTAGGAGCACAATTCCAACAGAGCCCACAGGCAGCCAAAGGGCTGGAATTTGTGTCTCCTACAGCCCATGGGAGGTAGAGAGAATCCTGCAGAGCTAAGCTCTGGTTTAAAGCTAAACTGCATCCAAAGCTTTATCATTAGATGTGTCAAAAGAGCACAGCAGCCAAGGGGCTGGGCCTAAAACAACAGCACTGAAATTACCCCAAGGTGCACTGGGAAGAATTAGCTCCACATCACAGATGGGTGCACCAGGATTGTCACGAGACAACGGAGATGTTTGCCTTCCACCCAGGCAAACAAGGGAGGACACAGCACTAGAGTGGACTCAGTCCTCCAACAAGCCACTTCACATAAAGTAGTGACATAGATAATAGTAATAAACTCCTGTATGCTTGGTGAGGTGAAATTCTTGAAAGCTAAGTTAGAAGCAGGAAGATAAATGCATCAGATAAATCCATTGTCATCCAAAGGAAAGACCAAGAATTTGCTACAGTGTTGGCAAAGCAAGAGGTGCCTGGATGGAACAAAATACTAAAGATCAGGCTAATTAAAGGAACTAAGCAGTAGTTTCTGGAGGACACATAGAAACCTATAACCAGGAAAAATATAATTTCCTCTAACAGAAAACAGCTGTCAGGAAGATAAATATAATAGGAAGACTGGCCCATATGGAGTCTCAGTTCTGCTATAGATCTGCAGATGGTGTGAATTAACATAGTTTCAAGAGAGTTCTACAAAACCAAATGACATCAGATGATGATCAGTTCAGTCTTTAGCCAGTTACAAAAAAATTATTCATATTTTACATGAGTTTGAAGTGAAGTACCACTGGAGATATACAAGAACATGATTAACCCAAGGTACTACAAAATGTTGGGCAAACCATCTGAAAGCTTTCAGGTAAGCTGCAGAAAATGGTACAAAACCTATTCTGAAAGGTAGGCACACCAAATAAGGATACAGAGAGCAAAGAGCAGCTGCTTAAATGTCAAGTCTTAGGCAGGATAACTAAGCTGGCTGAAGAAAACTGAAGTTTGTTATTTAGAATTGGTTTGAATGGCCGCATTAAAACAAACAGCAGGATCTCTGCACACCAGTAAAACAGTGCAAGGAGAGACATATTAGGCTACCAAACCAGTCTCTGAAAGCTTGCCAGAATGATTGAGCAAGAGGTATGGAGGAAAGAATGGATGAAAATGGAGTTTTATTAGAACAAATGAGAAATGCAACCAAAACAACCTCAAGTCTACCCTGTGCAGAAGAGGATCTGGACTTTGACAAGACACTTCCATTAGTGTATGTATCAACCAGCAGCATCTCTCCAGTCTGAGGTGCATCTCATTTGCTACCTAAATCCCAAGGTATTCCTGCACTTCCCAGCCCCCAAATGTGGTTCCCTTCTTAGAAAAAAGGAGTATCACATGAGCAGCACATCAGTCATCTGTATTAATACTTTAAGAGCATTCAGCAAATGCAGTCACTCTGCAGGTGTGACCAGAAAAAAACCCCACAAACACAAAAACACAGAATAATTACTATTCCCAGGACTGACAGACAATTCTCTCATAGGCTTGTTAAATTGAAGACATTGATAGATAAAAATGCACCTGTGTTTTAAGAACTGCATGTCTCATAACTAAGTTACTAATTCGAGGGCTTGGCAAATTCCAATTGGACTCTTGCCTTTATTTTAAGACAGATCTAAAACTCATACTTGGCTTTTGGAAAGTATGCAGCACTCTGAATTGCAAAGAACTTGCTTCTGTTTGTTACAAGCACAATGGAAGGTTAGAAGGGAGAAACACGAATGTGTGTAGTCACCTCAAATTCCACCATTGCTTTCTTCATGCTCTCCACATCAAAGATCATCTTAATAAGATCTTGGATTGGCTTAGCGAGTTTTGATTTTGTCCCGGCACCTACTGTCAGTTTCTTGACAGCTTCTTCATCCTAGAAGGTAAAAATAGTACCAGAATTAGCAAAATCACAAAGGATAAAAGTAACAGGCTGGCTGCCATAGCAACAACTCAAAACCAATTTAGTGTGTGCATACTATGACTAGCTTGAAGTTCATGGGGAGTGTGGGACATTGCTCTGACATTCTGGAACAAAATGGGCTTTAAAAACCACTTATTCAGTAATTTGGTAGATATTTCAAGAGATGCCACTGTAAAAAAATAAGCAGAAAGCAGAATTAAGTGAATATGAACTCTCTGCATCTCTGCTTCACCTCAAGCAAATATTAATTACTTTTTCTGCAAGCTTTCTGCTGTATAGAGACTTTCATATGAAAAAATGACAGTTTGCTGCTTTTATGAAAAAAACAGATGTAATAACTAGTTTCACCACGGTTTTGTAATAAAAACTGCCACAGATGTGTATCAGAATCATCAATTAGCCACAATACCATCTCAATGCCTTCATGGAGAGAGCATTACACGAATAAATCATCAGCCAGGTGCTTTGAGTAACACTGTGCATTACACTGAGATAGACAGTTTGCCACTGCAATATTCAAATTTCTAGAATTAAAGCCAAGCTTCGAGTGCTTTGCACTGAAAGATGACATCCATTAATTTGGCCACAGAAAAACACAGTATCTTGGAAATATGTGCTCTGGCAACTTTAGAGCTAGTAACAGCATTCAACTATTTAGACTGAAAATAGTTCAGGTAACAGGTGAACATGCCCTTAAATAATCACACAAACCCCCACTGGAAAGAAGGAAGAGAATTCTTATTTAGCTTATCTGTCTAAATAGCCAAATCTTACTGGCACTGAATAATTTCTATCTCAGCCTGCTCAGTATGTGCACTAAGTGGAATACTGCATTGGAGTTGCTACAGCATTTGGGAGGATTTTGGAGGCAGCAGATAGATGAGAAGCATCTATTTTAAATTTTAAAAAGTTGAGTTTTCAGCAGGATGTATGTGAACTGACTGCTGGACTAAGTTCAAATTAATATCCTTAAAGTTACAGAGTAAACAGCAAAAAGCATTGAAGGGACATTAGATTTGATAACAGAAAACTCTAGTTTCCAAACAGGTCTATTTTAATTGATGGAACCCCTTGATCCACAGTTTTCCCCTGTAGCAGAGAAGATGCAACATCTGCATTTTAATTCCCCTGGCTTGTTAAGTGCAAGTGATCCAAGAGCAAGCACAGAACAGAACAGGGACAGCAGGGAATCTCAGCAATGCTCCACCTGGGACAGGGGCATTTCAGGGTTACCTGTCCATAATCTATTTCCAGTGGGTAGAATTTTTTGGGATATTTAGTGAAGTTCTTTGAATGCCAAGAATTGCCAGTTTTCTCCTCATACAAATTCAGGAAGTGTTCAATGGCATCTTCTTTGGATGGCATCTTCTCCAGCTTGTTACTGCCGATTACAGTGCCTACACGGCCCCAGGATCGGAACACCCAGTACCTGGAGAAATGGAATGGGAGGAAAGAACAGGCATCAGCCACCCCAGTGCTATTTGCATCCCAGTAATTTTATGGAACACACTCTCTCATCAGTGATTGTGGGAAATTAACAGAAGAATCATTGTTTGTCCAAGAACTGGTGTGAAAAATGCCCAGTGTTAACAGAGCAGAGTTACAGCCCTGAGCATAAATGGGTGCACAGCAGGAAAAGAAAGGCTAACATCTCTTCAATCTTAATGTTTTGCAAATACAAATCTTCAGACCACTGGGTTCATGTATTTGAAAAACAAAGACAAAGCATCTTTAAGCCTCAGGCCCCAGAGTTCACTATTTTAGAGAAACCAGAAGTAAATCAAATATTTGTTTGTACTACTGACAGCACCTTGGGTGAGCTCCTGTAGAATTTATGGGTATACAATCAATCAACCTTTCCAATATGTCAGTATGAAATGCAGGCACTGAAATTCCTCCATATACCAAATCCCAGACTTGATACAACCTCACACAAATGAGACAGCAACAAAAGCTTATTAAAAACACAGTAAAGTGCAATAAATCCGGAGCTGAACTACAGTTGTTGCTACCCTGGATTTCTGTGTCACTTATGAGCTTGGCAGGGACAGTTTTATTTTAAAGAACCTTCTCAATCTCTTCATCTAATCAGCAATGCAACCACTGGACAGCTTTGCCATGCACCCAATGAGACTGGAAAGCTAAACACATGATCAACTCCTGACCATTTCATGTTCCTGACTATTTCATTCATGTTATGCTTCAGGGCATACAATTCAGGCTAACACTGTGGTAGAACAGCCAGAATCTGATTTTGTTTCCCAAGGTTACAGCTCTGTTATTAGAAGACAAAATTAAGTTAGAGAATACGGGTTAAAAAAAACCACCTTAGGTTTTGTCAACACCCACAAGGAATGTTTCCATGCAGATCAGAGATTTCAGCATGGGTGGCTTGTTTGGTGGGCTTGGATTTCTTGTAGTTTTGGTTTGGCTTTTTTCATTTGTGTTGTAGTGCTTTTTTTCTTCAAGTAACCATACCAGTCCATTATCTCCCCAAAGACATTTTACTCACACTTGGCTTTAGGAGTGTCAAAAATCAGGTATTTATTAGGAAAAAGTGAATAAAGGTATTGAAAGGGAAAACTAAACTCACCTGTTCTCTCTGTCATCCTCTAGCAGCTGCAGTTTATAGTAGGAATTTGTTCCTTTCACAATATCTACTAGTCCCAAGGTTGCACTGAAAATTTTCCCACCTTTTTCAAAGACATGAGCAGAATCCTCCAAACCTGCAAAGAGGAAAGAATTAGAACACAGAGGAGGAGGTTACTGTTTTAGCTTTCCTTTCTGCATTTGCACTCATCCAAATGTTTCATGCAGCAGCGTGATTTAACAAAAATACTGCAAAAACAGTGACCACACAGCTCATTCAAAACTATTTCGAGCATATTTTCCTTTTAATGAATTGTGAGCACACACCCTTAGATAAATTGGAGCGACTATCAATCCTAACTAGAGGAAAAAAAATTGTAAGATTTGATAGAGGATGATCTAAAATCTAGGATCTAATACTGCGTGAGCAGCTGAAGGAATTCTCAGGAGATGCAGCTCTGCAGGGTCACATTAGCAAATGGACTGAAAACCAAAGGCTGGCCTTGGATGCAGTACAAGGATGTCAGAACATCCATGCACCACCAGGTTTGGAGAGTAGCATCAGTAGATGCTTGTGCCAAACCTGTGTCCTCTGCTGGCTGGGTCTTTACTCACTCCACTGACAGGAGATCCTAAGGCTGAACAAGGTGCACGCCTTAGTTCAAGTGGTCCTTCTGAAGAAAGCTGCACTAGAAAATCCTGGAATATCCAGCCTTGGGTATCAATCAATATGTTTCCTTTGATAGCAATGTTAAAGGTTTAAAAATTCATGCTCCTTTATGGAACCTTCATCCTTTCACAGAAAAGCCCTTCTGCAAACCATCCTGAAGACTGTGGGTGGTGCAGGCACAGGCATTGTTATCACTCACCAGAATCAGGATCTACTGCTGCTCCACCCTTCACCGTTAACTTCATTTTCTTTTCAGACTTGCTAGGTCCTGCAGTGAAAGACAGTTAATTTTCTTCTTAGGTTGCTTCTTAGAGCAACAGTCTGACTTGAATCAAACTTAAGATTCTCAATTTGCATAATTATCACCCTAAGGTGAATCAGATTCCCAGTACATGAGCACACCAACTTCAGTGGCTTTTTTTAAACCTAGCTCTAGAAGCCAAATCACAGCCCCCAATCCACCAAGTAAAAAAGAAATTACATTTACCCAGATTCTATCTAATTCTTTTCTCCTGGCCTCAAGGGGATGGATAATTTCATTTTTTCACCTGAACTGCAGATAAACACAACCACAAATGTGAAAGTGGGATTTTAGAACCTCATAGGGTATGGGCCATGTTTGGATTCCCTGGGGATGCTGCTGTGGTGAGAGAGTCTGGCAATAACACACCCAACTGTATGACAGAAACCTCTACTTGGAGGACACAGAGAAGAGGTTCTGAAGAGAAGTGAGCAAATGTGATAGTTATGTTTACCTCCAGAGTTAATAATGCAAGCTCTCTTTGGCACTGGTGAGCAATGCCACCAATATTTCCCCCCCTCTGTTAGAAAAATATTATGTTCTCAATCAAGTAGCACAGAAACTCAGTGCTCCAGACCTCAGTATTTTCTCACTTGCCAACACTCCCTGAGTAGTGTCTATCATTTTGGTGTCCCAGGACCTCCTTGGAGCTGCAACACTAACTCAAACTGGCAGAGAATTTGATGTTTTATGGGAAAGAGACTGGACTGATGGCAGGGAGCCTGGGTAGACTGAAGCAGAAGAAACAAGAGCCATTTCAGGACACAATTCCATGTTTACTTAAAGCTAGTCTTGCCCTGAGGTTCATTATATAAACTAATCCTGAAAAAGGAAAAAAAAAAANGAAATTCAAGGAAAGGGTAAGGACAGACCATACCCAGATTTGCTTTGTGCATGCACAGTACTGAACACAGGCCTGTGGAGAAACAACTGCTTTATTCCTCACCTTGTTCTTCTTTGACCTTCCCAACGCTCTTTGTACTTGGGGGCTTGCTGCTCTTCCCATCCACAGCCATTTCCTCGTGCTCCATTTTCACCTCTGCACCCCAAGGTGAAAGGGCATGGAGAGACACAAGCTCCTGGAAGTCCTTGCTGGAAGATTTCACGTCCTGAAGAAATGCCTCTGAGACCACACGGACTTTGGCCTCCTTCACTTCTTCCATCTTCTTGCTCATTTTCTCCACATCCTCTGCAGAGGCAGGATAGGAAGGGGAGAAAAAAAAATGCATCTGTGAGGTTTTAGACCTCAGCCTCTCCCTCTGGCCATGATTGAGGGCTCTGTAACTCTTTGTGAAAACACAATTCTACTATATTTTGCATTCACCGTGTTCTTTGGAGAGCCAAGTTCCTCCCTGGTTCAAAGACGCAGCTTGGGCTAGAGCAGGAACACTCCTGTTCTACCTGGCTGGTCCAGTTCTCCCTTTCCCAGATCTCAGCTGGAGCTGGACTTTCTGATGGATGGGAGCAGATTTCCCACCTCAGCAGTCAGTTTGCACAACTCCAACACAAAGCAAGAGCACATGCCAAGCTGCCAGCAGAGCAAACAAGTGCCCTCAGGCACCCACAGTCAGCTCTGGGGATTCTCCAAGGCAAGCAAGGGCACAGCCCTCAGCACCCCTCAGCACAACAAAGGTGCCCTGCACACAAATCCCAGCTGCCACTGACCCACGAGAGCCTTAAGGAACAGCTTAACTTGCTGGGTAAGCAAAACTCAAACAGCACACATCTGTCTACTTTTCCAAGCACACTCAGGCCATGTGTGCACACAAAACACTCCTCCTAATCCAAACACTGATCCCCAGACAGCTCTAAGGACAAGTGTCCTCTGTAATCTGCTCAGCCCTGTTACCACTGCTACCAGTAACACAGCATGGCTGCTCACTCTGGGTGCTGATGCACAGGGTGGCCTTGTTAGCTGTGGTCGTCATCTTTCCTCCCAGGTCCTCCACAATGCTTTTCACCTCCTCCTTGTTCTTTGACAGCTTCCCAACAACCAGGATCTTCATGTTGGTCAGTGGTTTGTCTAAAGGTTTGGAAATGACACGTTAGCCACAGGCACCGATCCCCTGGACAAACAGCAAGCACAAAGTGACAGCATCACCCCCTCTCTGTACAATCAGCTCAGCTCGTAGGGAGATGAGAGGCCAAGCAGGTCTGGCCTGTGCTAAGCAAGCGGGAGAGAGTTCCCCTTCCCACAGAAAAGGCAATGAAGCTCAGCAGCTGCCAACAAACAGAATGGATGAAGGATAGGGAAATGGAATGTAGGCACATTTGCCTTTTTCTTGATTTTGCTAAGTAAAAAGAAAAATAATCAGTGTTCTTCAGCACTGTGCTACTAGGGACTGTGCTCTGCTTCGCTTCTCTTTTGGTGCCTGGATAGCATGGGAGAAATTCAGTCATATGAAAAAGGAAATAATTTTCAAAAGGAAATCATTTTCTGAGGGGCTGCAGAGAGAATTATCTCTCAAGCAATACTGTTCCAGTCTTGATCTTATAGATGGTACAAGGTTCTACCATGCAAACCCATAAGAAGAAAGAAGTAAACTGGTAACTATCTGAGGCTCCATCACATTGTGTCAACATTGTAATTCAGGCTGGTCCAGAACATGGCAAGTGTCTAAGAGCATATTTGCACTGCTATTAGATAAATGCTATCAACTCTTAATTGACCAGCCTAGGGCTGTGCTTCCTCTTCTCCCCTCAACTGAGATTAGTTTGGTTGTTAGCAAACAAAGCAATCTGGCTTTAAATCTGGTCAACCTTTTGAATTTACTTTTAGGGGACACTGGGTCTGGAATCAATTTGCTAATCAAAAACAAGACCTGGGTTACTTTGTCTTCATTGCTAAAATAACATGATCTGGCTAAAGTTAACAGTGCAGAATTACTCCCACCTTTTTTACCAAGTAACAATAACGCCCTTCACCCAAAATTATGGCTTAGGCTGAATAAGAAAGAAGTCAGCATAGTTCTTAACAGACAGGCTTTATCATCAAAGCATGCAATTCATTCCAGCAACCTATACTGAGTTTCTTAAGTCCAACCTTTTGCCAGTTGGAGACAGCACATCTATTTTGCATAAGGGGAGTCAGTGACCAGTAAAGCCAAATCTCAGTAGAGGATTTAGAAACAAAACAAATCCCTGAAAAACCGTTTTGCCCTCAAAACCTAAATTTATATGCAAGATCTGGCATTATGGACATCCCTAGATGGTCCCCAGGAAACCAAGTGAGGGGGCATTTTGAAGCAGATCTCCCCTGAGAGAGACACAATTTGCAACATCAGCCTTTACATTTCTGATTCACTGCACACACATCATTTCCTCACAATCAAGAAACACTCAAAGTGATCTGTGAGTAAACAGAACCTCAAGCCCATGACCCCAGGGCCTGCCTGTGCTGGCAAGATGAAGCAGGTGAGGTACTTTTTTACCAGGAGGTACTTTTTTTGCCTGTTTGAGGGCAGAACAGTGGGACTGTTGAGGGTGGGATGGTGCCTGGCTGGGAATGGCAGCCTGAACACCATCCTGACCTCCAGCAATCCGTGCCCAGGCAGACACCTACCTCTGGGTGCAGACACAGTCTCTGACAAAGGAGCAGATGCAGAGGGAGGAGGTGCTGAGTCCGCAGCTGCAGCATCTGGAGGGAACACCCTGTCCTGCTTCTTACATTTAAATTTCTTCAGGTAAGGAATTTCCCGGAACTCCTGTGGGATAGAAGCATAAACAATTTAAAACCAGCAAGTATTATTATAAGATTTAAAGGATAAATTTAGTCAGATGTTGGCATTTGTTGCACATCTCGGAAATGACTTTTGAGACGTTTACATTAACGTGGACAAAACCCCACTCTACCGACTGAGAAAACAAACCTGGAAGAGGGTAAATGATGAGTTTCAAATCAAATCAACAATGTCTCTTTCAATTTAACGTTACTGTAAAAAATATGATTTATTTATGCATTAGCTGCCTGCTCCTGGAGGGATGTGGCTGTGACAGGACTTGCCTGCTGTCACAGCTGCTCAGCGCTGCAGCACTCTGCTCTCTGGCATCCAGCACTGACTGCTGCTTGTTCAATCAGCTCAGAAACGTGCTTCAGAACATCAAATACGCAGTAAACACTCACCTTTGGGATTACCCAGTCTTTCCTGTTGGGAGTCTGTGTTTTAGCCACGCACTTGGTCCAGGCAGTGATATCCCCTGAACAGTAATAAGCGTCACTCTTGAACACAAACTGCCCCTTGCACTCCTCGCAGGGCAGCAGAGCTCCAAACGCCATCCCATCTGCTACTCGGTCCAAGATCTAAAGCAACAAAGAACACAAAGCAGGTCATGGCAGGAGGAGGCTGGAAGCACACACACTGTGTTATCCTGGGCTGCACAGGAACACAACTGCCAGCCTGCTGGCACAGACATTTCCAGCACGTCACACAGCCTCTGAACATAAACCAAGGCTCTCAGCTGCACTGATGGATATATGATGCCTCAGAGGCATGGCACAAGGTTCATCCTGCTCACACCCTGGCTCAGTCTCTCCTCTCCAGGAAGAGGGAGGTGATTCTCCCCCTCTGCTCTGCTCTCATGAGACCCCACCTGGAGAGCTGCATTCAGATCTGGGGCTCCCACCGGAACAAGGACATGGACCTGTAAAAGTGAGGCCAGAGGAGGGCCAGAAAAATAACCAGAGGGTTTGAGCATCTCTCATGTAAAGACAAGCTGAGAGATATGGGATTGTGCAGGCTGGAGAAAAGGTCTTCAGGTCGCTTTGTAAGACCTTCCAGAACCTAAAAGGGTCTACAAGAGAGCAGTGAGGCACTTTACAGGGACATGTAGTGACAGGACAATGGCTTTAAACTGAAAGAAAGTATGTTTAGACTGGATATTAAGAATAAATTCTTCACTCTGAGGGTGGTGAGGCACTGGAACAGGTTGCCCAGAGGAGCTGTGGATTCTCCATCCTTACAAGTGTTCAGTACTGGGTTGGATGGGGCTTTGAGCAACTTGATCTCGGGGGTGGCATCCCTGCCCATGGCAGGGGGTTGAAAAGAGATGATCTTTAGAGCCCCTTCCAATCCAACCCATTCTATAATCCTGTGGTTCAGGACAACACACATACCACACAGCACCTGACCACGCTGCTGTGACAGAACAGCAAGGGAGAAGACCAGCTACTGCATCTGAGCACGAGTAGGTAGGTGGGAATGTAGGCTCAGACAAGTCCAGGTTTTCCTGCCTAAGAACATCCCATGACCATTTTGAGTCTAGACACTTCCCACACTCCAGCCCACACTCCTTACAAAGTCTTGATAAATACAAATACTTAAAGCAGTATGTGGCTCTGAAAGAGAGCAGATTTCCACAAGTTACATAGACCAAAATGGACTGTCTTTAGAAAGGAAACTGGAAAAGAATTTGTACAATTTTTGCTTCATTTTGCATAATTTAACAGTTGAGGGAGGCAATGTGAAGTGCCTTAACTAACCTGCTCATGAAGAGCCAGCACCAAACAAAAAAAAAAACCGGACCATTTTGAGCATAGCAGAATAAAGGCACTACACCACAACTGAATTCAGCATCACTCACCACCACACCACCCTTCACGAGCAAGTGTAACAGCAATACCGGAGTCCTGGGACAGAAGGACTGGGCTTTGCACCAAATCTTTCTTAAGTGTTATGTTAGGAACATTCTTCAGACTCATGGATCTCGGAGCAATACTGGGTTAGGTCAACTTCACCAATTCCAAGACCCCACACACACCCAGAGCAAGTACAACCAACTCACGGCATTCTCCCCTGAGGGAACCTCCTGCTTGTTGGCAATCAGCAGCTCTTTCAGGTCATTGGTGGAGCACACCTTCCTCAGCTCATCCTTGATGCCCCAGATCAGCACTGTCTGCTCCTGTTGACAAAACCCAGCAGCTTAGAAAGCAATCGACTGCAAGTAGCTAAGGACACTCCTCAAACTGCAGTACGTGGACAAGGTTTTAGCAAATCTGTGTTATCTCAAACATGGATTGTGAGATTAAGAGCTCCAAGAACCAGTAACTTTACCAAAAGAGAGAGTCACACATTTTACCAAACACATAAAACAGATCCTTAAAGTCACATCTTTTAATTGTCAGTGCTCTCAACACTCTTTGCAAATTTTACCTCCCTAGCTGACACTAAGAACAGTGGGGATGTAGCTCCATTTGAGCCTTCCATTAAAAAAAATCAGAAATACTGATTACCACTGTTCCTTTTTTTAGGTAACTAAGCACTAGAGGAATTTCTACCAGATCAGACACCTGCAGCAGTGTAGAGGAGCATGTATACTGTTTTGGGCCTTTCTACAGAACTTGAAAGGGTTGGGAAGCAAAGAAGCATCCTAAAATATCTCAGTTTCTGAATGTTATCCACTGACTACAGTCAAAAATGTAGTCTGCCCTGGAAGAAGTAGTTTATTGGCTTAAGTGGTGTAATTTTCAGTGTTAATGATCATGCTTAATGAAATGCTGTTAAAAAAAGTGAACCCAAAGTTATCCACAAAATGCCTCCATTTGTCTCCTAAATATCTGCACTGCAGCAGCAGAACCTTAAAAATATCTCTTTTGAAAACTGGTGCTGCCACACAACAAAAAAGAAAACTTTTGTACAAAGCCAGAGTCAGCGTTTTTCTAGAGCTCCATTAAGACTTCAGTTGTAGCAAAGACAGCTTGTTAGTTTTTTTTCTTGGGAACTTTTAATAAATAAAAAATTCCTGAAGCTCTGCTGAGAATTCTTCCCACAATATTCTAAAAAGTGACAGGTAGAAAGCTACGATCTATCACAATTTGTACCCAAGAACTGAACACATCTCCCCAGAGGGTGAAGAAGATTTGATTTTTCATTAATCCAGTTGCACATTTTAGCTCTGTTTGATTTTTAAGATGAGCTATTTATTGTTTTCGAAGCTCTTCTGCAACAGTGCTTGGGCTCCAAGCTTCAGCCAAATGATACAGGAAGGAGCACAGAACCAGCCTCTCAGAAAAAAGGCATTTAACCTAATCCCTTTAAATCCAGTAAGCCCAAGTCCTAGAGAACATCCTTCCTGTCTTTCGAGAGAAAGGGGCATGGTGAATTGCCTTCAGCAAAGCCTCAGTGACCAACACCTCCTGTGCCAGGACTGTCTGTGCTGCCACTGCTCTGTCTGGGTACAAGGTACTGCCTTCTCTAGAGGCTACAGCTCCTTAGTTAGAGCTGACACTGCACTCTTCCAACAAAGCAGTTTTAATGTTGTAAGCAGCTAAAACTCACCTTCAGCTGTTTTTGCTGCTTTGATTCTTTCTCTTTTTCTTTTTTCTGCTTCTTTTTTGCAGTCACGTTTCCATCTACCTCTTCTCCTTTTCTCTTTCTAATAGAGAAAAACAAAACCACACACACGAAAGGAAGTCATTGAAATGGCTGTCCAGCAGTTACCAGAGCTCAGATTACTGACTACTGATATCTGCAGAGGCTTGAATATTCTTGGCTTTGGCAGGAAAACCCATTTTTCAAATTCCTCAGTGCTAGATTACAGACATGCACTTGGCTCTGCAATGTGAGCTGCCTCACTCAGGTCAGGTACACTCAGAGGTTTTCCATGGGGTAACCATATGGTGTGGGAGAAGAGCATGTGAAAGACTGCAACATTCTCAGACATATTCATCTATATCTACATTCACCTATACACCAAAGGTATACATAAGGATCACTGAACAGCTCTCCAATCTGAGGAGGTTAGTAATGCAAGTTAAAAGACCATAGTGTCTTTTCAGCTGAATCAACAGCTTGATCAGCTTAGACAGTCCATCCTGAAATAAAGGAGAGCAAACATGGTAACTTTAATGAGCTAACACACTGGGAAACCAGGTATTTCACATCTAGTTTCTCTTCAGACTGGAATTAAGTCAGGCCTCTGAAATCAAACTGGTGCAAGTTCCAGCTTGGAAAATGCTTCCAGGCTCACACCAGTTTTGTGACCTTCTGTTGGGAGTTGCGTGTGGGGGAATTTATTGCTATTTGCTAGGCCCTAGAGCTGAAGGGAGAAGTTACAGAAAACACTGCTCAACAAAGACTAGAAAAAGAAAGCCAAATGAAAACTGGGGGATTTTGGCAGACCATGAGTGATAAGGGATCTCAGAAGATCATTTGTGTTTCCAGAGTCATGCCATCCCCTTTGTCTGCCTGGAGCGTGTGTTCTTGTGAGGATGCCAAGGGAAATTCTATCCCAGCTGAGACAGGACAGGCCTGCAACTCGAGGCAGAGCATAAACACAGCTTGGATCTCACACTCCATTTTGACAGATATGCTTTCTGTTATGAAACATCAGCCAGGTTTCTTTTTAAGAAAGCCTCTCTCAACTTTATAAGCTGTGGCTGAGGGTTAAGTAATGAAGTTGACATTCTTGATTGCTCTCCTACTTACAATTTTAAATAGTTCACTTTCCAGGACTTTGCTCGCATTAAGACTAACTCTCTATGACAGCTGTAAAGCTGCTGCAGGAGGATGTCAGGAGGTACTCTCCTCCCAGAGACTCCTGCATGAGACCTGTACATTCTATTAACTCTCCTGGCCCTAAAATTGGACTAAGTGATCACTTTTTTTTGCAGTGGCCACAACAGCCTACCATTAGGACCTCTGACCAAACCAGAGTTCAGAGCACTTTGAGGGACTGGTTTTGCAGAAGATCTCATCTTCCAGCTGTGCCCCTGCCAGGTGCCATGAGTGAGCAGGGGCTATGCTGTACTTCTCCCTGCCTCGTGGGGGAGGAAACAGCCACACTGTCCTGCCAGCAACTGCTTGAGAAAAACCTCATCCTGCGTTCTAAATCAGGCAAGCGGCAACCAGTGTTGCAGGACTGGTTCCAGCACACACAGAGCAGTGCCTCCAAAAGTCCCCAGGCCAAGCAAGTCCTCTCTCCTCCTTGGCTGCAGCCCCTGCAAGGAACAAAACCAGAGCGTTCACTGAGCCCCACCAAGAGGACAATGACTTCCCCAAGTTTTAACAGAGTCAGGGGTACACAACAGAATCTGTGAAAAACTTTCAGCCTGCATGCAAAGCATTCTGCTGCACCTTCCCAAACTGGGGGTTTAATTATGTCAGTGCTTAGGAGGCTGCCCAGCCCTGTGTATCTGCAATGCCTGCTGACAGCCAGGCAGCACTCACTCCCACAAAGTGACTTGTCTCCTTGCCTCCAAAGGTAGCAAATCCAACACAGCAGCCACTGGAAGGCGATCACTCTGCTGAGAGACCTTGTGACCCAGGGAATGCGTCCAAATTCCAGCGACTCACACTTTTGGCAGCTTCTCCTCACAGTCAAGGGGACAGCAGTTGCTCTCCCAGACCGACTGATTACTGTACCTGATCCAGCCACTGGAACAAACCACAGAGTGGGAGGCATCATCCCAACTGCAGGGAGGCATAAAGCTATTGGTCACCACCTCCTCTTTTGAGCCCAAGGCTAAAGTAAACACTAATAATTTTATATAGCCTGGAGAAGGGAATGGCAAAGCTGAATTCATCTTGCATCTTCCCAGAGCAGCACATCTTAGAACAATCTGTAAACTACACCCTCACTGACACACACTAAGAACACACCCACAAGGATCTTGCATCCTTGGGGCAGAAAACAGTGTGTTGCCCACAGCAGTGGGGTGCTATGTGCACACCCTTTCTCCTGCTGGGGAAAAGACAGCCTTCTACCTCCAACAGCTACAGCCCAATAGCTTGCCTGGAAGGACTGGTGTTTCCCAGGCAATACAAACCACTTCCCACCTTCATGGAGGACACACAAGACTTATTCCAACTTCAGAGAAGATGAAGAGGGAATTGAACTGTCCCACTGTGGCCTGGCCCTTCCTGACCATGTACTTTATTTATCATGTTCACCTCCTCCCCTCCCTACCATGAAAAGGTGGAAGGGACAGTCACAGCAACCCTGGATAAAGCAAGCAGCCCATGCAGGGAGGAACAAGAATTCTCCTTTTCACCTCCTCCCTGTAAAGAACTGCCAGACTGTTGGTGACCTGAGCACTTAGCATTTGCCTCAGATCACCTCTGCAGCTAATCCAGTGCTGCATGACATCTCTGAGTGACCCTTTGCTCCTGTCCTGGGCAGCAATTCCATCTAAACAAGCGAGGCAGAAAATAAAAAAGTATTACAGCTCTGAGCAGGAGGACAAAACACACACTACCAAAGAAATACTGTCAAAAGCAGCTCACAAGCTGCTACTGCATTACCTACATCAGCATACAGGCATTCTTTCCACAGAGAAGCTGCAGTCAAGGACACAAGATCCTCCTTTCCCAGGTCTGCAAAGTGCTGGTGCTTAGGCAGGGAGATCCCACAGCCCAAGGGAGGGTTGCATGTCTCACCCAGAACTGGTTGAGGAAAGGAGCCAGGATCCTTGCAGTAAATCCTCCCATATTTTGGGCTTCTCAAGGAAAGGATTTTCCAACTTATTCTTGGTAGCCCTGCACCACACGTCACCTCTCCCATCTGCAAAAGGCACGTCTCAGTGCCACTCTTACACAAAGGGCTGACAGAGCAGTCCCTAAGGCTGAGATTCTCCTTGGAGTATGGGCTGGACATGCAGCAGCAGCACCTGAATTTGGATGTGCCACATCTGAATTGCAGACCTCTGAGTCAAGATATAATTTGAATGCAGAATAATTAGAAGTATCTTTAAAGACCATTTTGAGAATCTCACTTGCAAGAGACACTTTAACAAAATTTCTGCAAGAGTGAGTAATTTCTGTTATTAATTTCTGTTTTCTGATCGAATGCACAAGGTGAATTATTCTATGTAACTGCACCTCATTCAGGTTTCTGGAGTGTTCTTCCTTTGGCTTCTCCATAACCCCTGTGCTCTCCTGGCAGCAAAACCACCAGATAGCACACCACACCCCTCCACTCATGCTGTTTATTTACATTCTTGCCCATTCAGTTTGTTCGACAGGCAAAAATTTCTCCAGCTGACCCTTCCCACCCTTGGCTCGAGCACAGCCCAAAGAGCAGAAGGTAGTGGAGCAGAAGAGCCAGCCAGCAACTTCACAGCTGAGGGGCTCGTTCAGGCAGTGCTTAGAAAGCAGGAAAGATGAGACATCCTGCTGCTTTTCTGGCGTGAGGTCTGGGTTCACATTACCCTACATCACCAGTGCAAGCTTTTTTCCACTGCAATTCTAAGCTTTTATTTACACTGTGACTTGGCAAACTACTTTGTGGCCTTTTTTTACAAAGCCTTCATATTTTGCATAGCATCCCAGAAGTGGCCCAGAAAAGCAGAGTCAGGGCAGAGAAGAGAAGCACTTACACAGTCAAATCTCCAGAGCTTTGCTGAGGACACGGGAGAAAACTACAAATAACTCTATTACATTGTTCTAGGACAAAGGAGAACTCACATCTCAGCACAAAAAGCAAAGGACTGCTTGAAAACCTGTAAGTGCATTAAGATACTGCACTTCTGCTTACACCAAGAAATGCACACAGAGGTAAAATCCCTGCGTGGAAAGACAGCAGGCTGCCCAACAGTTGCACACTCTTGGTCTCTGCCAGGTCAGCTGAGTGAGGTGAACAGAACAGAACCTGACAGGGCTCTGGCCAAAGCCCCCATCTTGGGATGCTTCAGAACTCTTCCCACAGCACCCACACTACTGCCAAATGCTTCTGGAGCAGTGCCTTGCCAAGCAACTGCACACCTGAAGGACCAACACTGACAAAGACTACACAGATTTGACATGGCTACAGCTTCTCAGAACAGACATCAGCCTCACTGGACATTTTCATGGTGAATCTTTGCAAAAACAAAGCGGAATTCAGTCTAAAATGTACACAGAGAAGCCCAATGTTTTCCAGTGACAAGATCTTTCTTATTTGTAGGATCCAGAAATACCTTATGTTCCTTCCTCCATGGGGACAATGCAACACTGGTTTGTGTTATGAAGCATGACTCCAGGCAGTCATTTCAAGAACAAGTAACAAAAGCCTTCATTAACAAAGAAAGATTCACAAAGCTAGCAAGTCACCTGGAAACACTTCTCTGTCAGTACAAGTTCTGTCAAGAGCCTCCTCTGAAAACCCCAATCCAAGGCAATGAAATTTCAGATATACGATAAAAGATTCAGCAAACAAAAGCATCCAAGTGTAAGCACTACATGGCCAATAAACACCATTATCAGATTCAGTGCCTGTCACAGATCAGTAGCTCATAGATAAAAGATGTCAAATCAATTCTCTAACAAGTGGTTTGAGCAGAGAAACCTTTGCTGATAACAGTATCACACAAGGAGACACAGAGCCCAGTATCCACTTGTACTACGCAGGCATTATTTTATGGTTGAGAGCCCTACATCAGCCCTCCAAATAACAGCTGCAGGTCTTTGCATTTCCCCAAGGCAGTCAGAGGGGGCAACTGGACTGCATGTTCCCAGGGACAGGAATGTCTACTGTCATCTGTCTGAGGTCACAGGAAGGACCAAACCTACCTACAACCAATATTCTTGAGACAACAACGCCGCACAACATTTATCGTGTGGCATTTAAATGCAATGGCTCCTCCAGACAACACCACTTTTTTTACAATAACCACCTACCCTTCACTCTTGGTAGCTGGGAGCTGCTTCTTCAGAGTTTCTTTATCTTCAGCTTTCAAGATGCTGAAGCCCAGGAGCTGGGTGGCCCCGTAGGCCGGGAGGAAGCCCAGCTCAGCTCGGCGGCTCACAAAGCAGTCCGGGTGGTACCAGTTATCAATCATTCCCAGCTGCGGCTTCTCGGGATGCACCATCTTCTTGGAAATCCGGATCTGGCCCTGAGGTGGATTGAAATTACAAAAAAGCAATTTTTAGGCCATTCTGGAAGGACCAGGATGTTAACAAGTTACCAACATGATGCTTCCTAAAAACCTGTAAAACAGTAACAGTTCCTCTATCAAAGTCTGCAACTTTTGTTCAAACCTTTTCACTACAGTCCCTCTACTTTTTCCTGTACTCTTGCTAAGGTTGAAAAAGTCACCTTTTTGAAGAGTTTTCCGTTCCAAATACACTCAAACTGGGTAATCCTTTTGTCTTTATTCAAACTTCCTTTGAACTTTTACAAGTAAACTCACATGAGTAAGTAAGCTTTAACAAGTAAAACTCACATGAAAAAGCCTCATAAATGCAAACCTAAAAAACTAACTTTATGGCCCTTCCACTCAAACATCAATGCTAATATTATCTTATCCTGTTTTACTGCAAATTACTTTTCAGATGTCCAACAAGCACGATGGCTCTCTTGCCACAGAAATGCTGATGAGCAGCGTTCCCAGCCAGCTTCAAGACCCAAGTGAAAGGAGGGATCACCAGGCTTGAAGCCCAAGCTACCATCCCTGAGGGATGCCTTTACTGTCAGCTGTCCAGGGCACAGCTGCTCCTCAGACACAGAAATGCAGCTCTGCAAGTGCTTTCCATATGCAGAACAAACAGGAAGCAATTATAAAAGACACTATTTGAATTGAAACTGATGAGAGAAAAGATGAGATGGAGAACTTTTTTACCTTTTCTATTTTCTGCTCACAGCCTTTGCAAGTACTTCTGTTAGACTTGGCATATTCTGCAGCAAAATCATTTAGGCTCTTCTCAGCCTTACCACCTCCTTCCTGTTCCCCTCCTTTTCCTGGAGAACAAAGCAAATACAGAGTTTGGCTTTAATGCACATTCCCTTATTTTCTTATTCTCTGTCCCAGATTGTTAGCAGTCCGCATTAATAAACCTCCTGGGTTCCAGCCACTCATTTGTCCAGAATTTGAATACAGAGCAAGACAAGAAGTCCATGCTCAAAAGTATCAAAGAGCCTCCACAACCATGCACTGCACTGAAGGTACCATTAAAACAACATACTACAACAGCATCTGTTAACATTAAAGAACTGAAAATGAAATACACCAATCATGACAAGAAATGTTTTTCAATATATCTACTGACTGACTTGGCTTTTTCCCCTCACTGATTTAAGATGCTGCATGATACTGGCAGGATCCTAGCCCTGGAGTGTGGAGACACCTCAGCAATTCTTCGGACATCACTTGCTGAAGCGATGTGGACATCAAATGACCATAATAACAGCACAACAAAGGAGAGCACAGTTCCAGCTGAACCTCCAAACACCATGAGCCTTCTGCCTACCTCCTCCAGAGCCTCCAGTTTCAATGGCTTTCTTGATTTTCTCCTGATCTTCCCACCGAAGCTCAGGGAAGCCGTCAATGTCTGTGTGGGACACAACTCGAGCCCGCTTCCAGAAGCAGCTGTAGTGGTGCCAGTGAGGGATTTTGCCATCAAACATGGGTGACTAGCAAAAAAGCACATTAGGCCAAGATGAAACAATTCAAGCAGAATCAAGGGGAAAAACAAAACAAAACCCAAAAAGGAGTATTTGGGTAAACACACATGATTTCTTCTTTTTATTTTTCTTTAAATCAAAAGATGGGTACTATTTAGGACAAAGTCTAAGAAGAAAATCTAATAAGACAGACAAGCTGCTGGAGAGATGTTCCCAAAGGGGATAGACATGGAAGGAGCATTTAGCTAGCTTAACCAGTCCATCACCCTGCTGCTCAGTCCATCTGTTTTACTGGAAAGAAAAGGTCACAGCCTCAGCATGGCTGCACCAGCCCCTGTGAGACTGTGCAGCACAAGGGGCTGCTGGCCTCACTCCACAATCCCTTTGAGAGCCACTTCTCAAGCAAACTGTCTGTATACTGGAGAACCCATGTCAGGCACAACATAAGGGCAGCTCCAAGGATTGTGGCTTGAGGAAATTCCTGAGTGGCCTGCAGGAGGTAGAAACAAAATTCAAGGGAAACATCAGAGCCCAATTAAAGTCCGACATCAGAGGTTGACACAGCAGGCCTCAAAGATGATCAGGGGGTTGAAGATGCTCTCCTGTGAGACAGACTGAGAGAGTTTGGGATGTTCAGCCTGGAGAAGGCTCCAGGGACTCTTAGAGCACTTTCCAATACCTGATGTGGGCCTACAAGAAAGCTGGAGAAGGAGTTTCTACAAGGGCTTGTAGTGATAGGTGGTGAGGCACTGGGAAAGGTTGCCCAGAGAAGCTGTGGATGCCCCATCCCTGGAAGTGTTCAAGGCCAGGTTGGATGGGGCTCTGAGCAACCTGGTCTAGTGGGGACATTCTGCCCATGGCAGGGGCTGGGAACTCTGATCTTCAGGGTCCCTTTCAGACCAAACTACTCCATGATTCTGTGATCAGCACAGAAGCATCACCCAAGTCCTCCTTGAAGTGCAGCTCCAGAGTGCCCTGCCCCACACCAAGCACTTGTTTTGCAAGTGCTCCACTTGTTTAAAGCTCAGACACAGCAGGTACTGTCCTGGCATCGCTCCAGTTACCCACCAGGCAAAATAACCTTACAGTGGTTTGGCTCCAAATAACACACACAAACAACTGCTGTACTAATAATACTCAGTGCTGTCTAATTATTATTACTGATGATACAGAACTAATGACCTAGGAAAGCCTTCCATGTGTCACTCACTAACAAGAGGGAGATCTCAAAGCCAAAAACAACAGCAGAGGTTCATGCATGAGCAGGAAGGAAAAGGAAAGGGCTTCGAAGACCACAGCATGGAACCAGGAAAGCTGGGAGCCCAAACTACAACCAGCCATCTACCCAAACTGTAAGAGGACATTTTTATTTCCAGATGAAGTCCTCCCACAAGCCAGGACTGGATACCCAGTTACCCTCACAGCACCACAGCAGCCACCCTGTGGTTGCTCTCAATGCGTCTGTAAGTCGCACACAATTTTGGCACTGCAACTTGGACACCTCTGGGCTTGTGCCTGGAGTTCTGCAGGAGGACTCAGGGCTGTTCCCAACACAAAGGCACTGGGGGGTACAAAAGAGAGCAGAACTGGCTCAATCTTTAAGACAACTATACAAGCAGTGAGTAATCTCCTTAACACAGAGTTTTAGACTCTTTGTGTGGAAAATGAAACCTCTAGGCAAGCTGGGCCTTGTTTACACAACTTCTTTCAGCTCACCTATCTCTACACCATAGTTTCCTAAACAAACAAAGGGAAAAAGAGACCAATTCACTTTCATAGTGCACATTCAGATAACAGAAACCTTCAGTTCCAGCTGGAAGTAAAAGGCAAAGCTGTGCTGGTCCTGCAGGAGCTGGGTGCCTGCCCTGTGCCAAGCATGCAGAATTCCCCTATCATTCAGACCTCTTCACTTGAGGAACCAAAACATAAAGGAGGTTTTAGCAGACACTGACGCTGGCAGGGACTGTTCTGCAGGGGATTTCCCCAGGAGAAAGCAAGGGACCCATGTGCTCTGGTAAAATTCAGGCATTTACAGTGAGGTACGCAGCAGCAGGATGTGCTCTGCTGGTACAAAACCTAGCAGAGGGCAGAGGAAAGAGCAAGCAAATTCAAGAGGTCGTGGAGAAAATAAATAAAAATACAAGTGTTTGGTGTAAGACCGGCAGTTTTGGGGAGATGTCTGGCAATGAAAGGCAATGGCTCTGTGAGGAATGTCATGGTCCCCAGAAGCTCACTCCATAACCCAAACCTAGAGAACCAGAACACAAGCCATGGCCCCCGTGCTGAAGAAGGGCAACTCGCCTCGAGTCAGCCTCAACTGCTGGGCGAGACAGGAAGGAGTAACAAACGTGAGGAAGCCGAGGAGCAGCAGCCAGAGCAGGGGAGGAGGAGCAGCTCCAGCGAGCGGCTGAGGGCAGCCGGGGAGACAAAAGGAGAGGCAGCAGGAACACGTGCGAGCAAAGGCTGCAGCTTGGCACCGCACGATCCCACCTTTCCCGGGGACGGAGGCTCTGGGGAACAAAGGCAGAGGCAGGTATTTCCTCTCCGGGGGCAGCAGCGCTGCCTCCAACCTCGGCAGACCTTCCAGCCCCGCCCGGCAGCCGGCAGGCCCCCGCAGCCCGGGCGAGGGGGGACCGGGCCCGTCCTCTCCACCCTGTGCAAGCGGTGTCTCTCCCAGGGGCACAAGCGATCTACGTCCTCCAGACCCAGCTCCTTGGGCGGCCAGGAGCCACAACATCCATCCCTCCATCCATCCATCCGCAGGGCTTTGCGTTGCAACGTCCTTGCTCGTCTTCCGTAGACACACGCGTATGCCTCTGCTTACCTTCCACACCAACACCCCCACACTCAGCCCGCCCCCAGGACGCTGCAGGTGCCCCCTCCCCTCTGCCCTGATGCAGCCAGCGGGGATAGAGTATCCCCTCCCAGGACAGCGGCGTGTGCCTCCCCTGCGGAGCGGCGATTCCCTCCGCATCCTCCCGCAGCAGGGAGGGATGCCGGGTCCGTGCACAGCTCCCAGCCCCCCAACACAGGACGCTCTTCCCTTCCTTCTAAAAGGAAGCCGAGCAGTCTCTTTCCCGAAAAGGCAAATAATAGCATGAGGGCGGCGGAGAGCAAACCGTGCCTTCGGAGCCCCTTTGCCAATTGCGGTTCAGCTGTTTCACGCCTGCCATGTGCCAGCCAGCTCTGCGGGACCGCCCGGGCCTGGCCGCTCATCCTGCGGCCCCCGGGGCTGCCCCAGACCTCTCGCACATTTCGGGGCACAGTTCCTGTGTTTCGTATGCAAAGCGCGCACCGAGCGGGGTTTTCCCGGCCCCGACACCGAGCGCTGCCAGTGGCAGACGCTTCCCGGGAAAAGCCGACCCACGGAGCTCGCCTCGCCTCCCAGACGGCAGAGAAGCGCCTCTGTGCGCGTCCCCGGGCCCCAAACGGTGAACTTTGCACCGCTTCGTCTCCAGCCGCCCCTGCAGCCCGGGGGAGCGGGGGAAGCGGCTCCCCCCGCCCGGGGAGCGCTGCGGGCAGGGCTGCCCCGGGCACCGGC
>WEIU01004127.1:341954-391333 GCA_013389925.1 Aegithalos caudatus
CGCCCTAAGGGCCGCGGGTTCGGGTCCCGCCGCCACCCCCGCATCCCCCCCGCATCCCTGTCCCGCACCCGCACAAAGCGGGATCTCGCGTCTTGGGACAATCTGAGCTCAGCAGCTCTCCCGCAGACAAATACTGGCCGCTTGATGCCACTTCCAGGCGGACGTTCCGGTGGTGCTCAGCGACAGGGCGAGGAGCGATGGCCGTAACTAAAACATTAGAAGTTCCACCCCAGCATGAGGAAGAACTTCTTTATATGAGTGTGGCAGAGCACTGGAACTGCTGCTCAGGGAGGTCACTGAGTCCCGCTCTGGAGACAGTCAAAACCCACCTGGAGTCGTTCCTGTGCCACCTGCTCCAGGTGCTCCTGCCTTGGCAGGGGTTGGACTGGTGATCTTCGGAGGTCTTTTCCAACACTGACAGTTCTGTGATTGTTTCCTCCAGTCCCTGCGAAGTGCAGTGGGGCTGTTGACAAAATCAAAGAAGAGCCCTTCGATAAAAATCTGGAGGTTTTTTTCCCACTCACAGTAGATGATTATCTTCTACTATCAGCAGAGGGCATTGGCTCTGAAGCTTCCCTGGCAGAAGGCAGAGGAGAGCACCGAACTTACTCCAAACCGTTGCTGAGTATTTGTCATTAGTTTTATAGAGATTCTGAAATTAGGGTTCAATTAAAGCAGGATGTGCAGCCCTGGTTGGGGTTCAGGCATCTCGCAGGTGTCACTCAGAGGGGCACACCAGCATCTCAGCAAACCTGAGATTGTGAGAAATTAAGCTATGATTTGTGTCAGACAAAAAAAAAATGTGTATAATGATAACTGAACAAAATGTTGTAGTTACTTAACAGAATGGTTAAGCAAAGATGTAACTGTGTAAAACTCCAAGCAAGGCAAAACTGTCATGAGAAGGAACCAGAAGTCAGTGCAGAGTGAAGGATAAAGACTCCACCCTCCCCCCACAGCATCAATCAGAAACACTGAAGAACAGAAACTAGACAATACAATGAAGAATTGAAAACTGGATGTCACAACAAAGAATAGAAACTAAACATCACAACAAAGAATGGAAACTAAACCTCGTAACAGGGACTAGAAACTGGGAGGGAATTACTAAGATGAACTGTATAAACTTGCAAAACTAACAGCGTGCATGTTGGTAGAGCAGTGACTCCCCATGCACCCAGCGCTGTCTTGCCCACTTTTTGCCGAACACAAAAATTAATAAATCGCTTAATTTAAAATGAAGGTATACACCTTCTTATATATAACAAGATGTTGACACACCTTTTATCCTGTGCTGCCCTTCTCCAGGGTGTCTCACGTGCGCTGTGCAGGGTTTGCCTTCACAGCGAGCCCCCAACAGCCCAGGGACCAGCGGCGTGCCCGGGAGGAAAGGGTGGGTCCTGGGTACACCATGCGGATTTGGGGAAGGAGGAAAAGAAATCTCTGGGAAGCACTAGATGGTGCTGCAAACACACAGACACCCAGCTGCTCCATAGAGCAGAATCTTTGCTCTTGCTGATTACTCCTTCCAGGAGATCTTGGCCCAGACACCAGTGGTTCAGAGGTAGATCAGTGCATTTGGTCCCACCCCGGGGAAAAAGGAGGAGAAAACCCAGGAGGGTTCATCCAGATGACCTGGGGGGTTTCCCCTCACACTACCTGGCACGTTTGCCAAGGGGTTTGCCCTGTTTGAAGGTGACCAGCAGATAGGCGTGGAGTGGCATTCACCCAGTCCAACAAAACTGCTGCCACCCTGCTCCATCCAAGGGCATCCAAGAGGAAAGCAAATAACAAACAATTAAGGGTTGACTCGGAAGAGTTGTCCTAAGTGAAGTCAATGGCCTGTTTAACCCTGATCCTGCCTCTGCCAGAGGCTGACATAAGAAAGGCCAAACGAGCACAACTTGATCTCCCAAATATTTCCCAGCCTCGTGGGATTTGTGGCTCAGGGATTTCCTGCATGCCATCATCCTGGGAGGAATTTTTCTTCCAAGGATTTGTCCAGTTTCTCTGAAAAAGCTCTTTTGTTTCTATGTAATTTATTTATAGTGTTTGAGCAAAAGTGAAATGAGTGCTTGTTGGTGTTTCCTCTGGCTGGGGCCACTTTCACTCCTAAGAAAGGCAACCCTGTCCAAACACCAGAATGCTGCTCTGCAGCTTGCAGCCTAGACACTTGCAGAGGATCTGTAAGATGTCATGAAGAGCCATACACAGACATCACAGGCTTGCAAGCATGAAAACAAGCAAAGAAAGTGACTGTAACAAACTTCTGTTCTAACTTAACCTTTTTTTTCAGTTTTGAATGCATACTACATTAATACTAGGCCAAATAGGGTTTGGTGGATTTTCTGTTTTTCAAGGGGTTCTGCTTGAAAGGCTCAGGCTCAAAGCTCTGGGCATTTTACCTTTTCAGCCTTACTTTGAGAATTCCACAGGAGTTTGTCTGGCTACGACCAGTGCACTGCTTTGAAACAGGAACATCTAAATAGCAGGAATTACATTGTTATGGTTCTTCTTATGGCAGTGTAAGTTTCTCTGTAGGCAAATTGTCATCTTGATTTGTGGTGTCAAGAGTTGCCAGATCATGTTAGTCCCTTCCATAAATCTATTGATCTCAACAGAACTGCCTTGCTCTCTGTCTTCCCAAGTGTGACATGTGGATCACAGCACATCCCATCCTCTCTCCCAGGGCAGTGGGGCACCACTGAGTCAGTGCTAGCACAAACAGCACCAGGGACACCAAGTTTTGCTACAAGACAGGGAATGCATTGGCAGCAGCTGAGAGAAGTGACATCTGCAAGGCCACTTTTCTGGGAAACCATCCCTTTAAGTAAATACAGTATTTCAAGAGTCCTCATATTTGGCTGCTGGGTTTTAGCAGAGCCTGCAGCAGGAGCAAGGGCAGTTAAAGGGGGTAATATTTTTATGATTCCCCCACAGGCTGTCTACATCCTTTTCTAACAATATTCCCAGCTCAGTGGTCTGATGATGTCTGGGATTGTGTTGGATGTCAAGTGCTCACACCAACATGTGAGACCAATGGGTTTTTTTTCCTCTTTGTTACCAGAGTAGAACTCATGGCTATCCTTAGAGGTGTTTTGATTATCTCCATATACTGACACTGAGATGCCAAACTGGCTGCTGGTCCTTACAATGTGGCGCTTCCCAGAAGAACCAACCCATATCACACATGTGCCCATGGGCTCCCATGCTGTGGACAGGAGCATAGGTGAGGAAGGGGATATCATCAAAGGGTCGGATTTGCAGCCTTCATCATAAATGTCAGGATATTTGGAATTTTCTTAAAGCCTCTGTTTCTGCAATCTCACTTACTTCTAGGATTCCCCTAGCAATTTCTGATGTCCAGAGGCAAATCCCACAAAAACAGTGAAGAAGAAAAGAGTGGCCCAACCACAAACCCCATCTCTGGCAGTTTTGAGTGTCTCAAGCTGTGAAATTCACTGTCATGCACTCAGGTATCCAGCTTGTGACTTCAGGGCACCACAAAGAATTGTATTTTCTTTTCTGGGCCGTTTTGCATTAGATGTCTCTGAAAGGCAGAGGGAAGTAGGTCAGTCTCCTGGTACCAGGAAGACAAAAGTTATCTCTTCAGTGTCACAGGACCAAATGCTTCCCCTCAGATTGTGCTGACAGAACCCTGAGCACTAAATGTCCCAGACTGTCTTGCTTTGGTCTCCATTTCTGACACATGCTTGAAATGTCTCCCTGCAAGATTTCCACCCTGCTAAGCATCTCACAAAGGGTGAGAAAATGTTGGACATATATAGGGAACACGATTGCTTACAGCCTGTAGGGGAGTCAGAACCATTCTTGCTCAAGCCTGGATTTGTTGCTGCAGGAGACTTTGTATTATCTGGTCTCTGATATCAGATAGCTCAAGAGTTTTGTTACAAAAACCCACTCAGTGTTAGGTTATCCTGTCTATATTGATGACCCACTTTTTCATGCCACTGCACATAATCAGTGTGGCTGGGATGACCCTGTTTGCATCCAGGCAAGAGGCTACAGGCAACCACTGCTGTGGCTCAGCTGTGCCTTCTTGCTTATGCAAGTGATTTTCCCATTGACATCCCTGAGACTACACCAGTGGGAAAGGGATGTGAGGTTGTGCACCCCCCATCTAACTGAGTGTCTTATTGTCTTTTCTTTCCATGGAATAAATCAGAGAGCTTATCATCCTGTCTGGGGGTTCTAAAATATGTTTTGAATAGCTTAATAACGTCCTGTGGCTCCTCGCTCCTGGATGATCATTAACATATGCAATCTCTGGCTGAATTTAGTGTTCCTGAAGGGCAGAGGTGAAGTTTTGCTGCCCAGAGCTGGCCTCCTTCACAGTGGCCCTAAATAATTTTCCATTACAGACCAGCACAGAGCTCTGTGTGAAGCAGCTCTGGTGGTTTCTCTGTTATTTAGAAAGGTCTCTTAAATAAACCTGCTTTTTCAGCTTTCTAGATGCCCAGGAAAGTAGATGTAGGAAGAGGCAAGGGAGGAGGGGTTGATAGAGGAGAAACAGCATTTCAGACTTTATCCCTGTTTTACTGTCCCCATGTGGCAACCGAGACACAAATCACTATGCGATGAAATTAGAGGAAATTAAAAAAGGGTAAAAGGAAATTTGTTCTCTTGGCAGCTTAATTAAACTAGAGCCTACAGCCAAAGGCAGATGTTGTGGCAAAGTAATGCTGAAAGGAATTGCTTAGAGTTCTCCTAACTGGAAATGTTAAAAAGGACATAAAGCAGTGAGCTTTGGAGATAAAGTCCATACCTAATTTATGATGACAGTGAGGAGACATAACATGGGGAAGAGATGATCTTCAGTCTCACCATGGCTCCTTCATTTGAAATGCTCAGCCCAGTGAGCTGGAGACAGAGGAGCACTTGCTGAACAGACAGCTGTGGTCCAGTCCTGATTTCTGCTACCTGCCAACAAGAATAAGAGATCACACCCAAGGAAAAACTAGAGTCTCTGAAATCCTGAGCTAATCCCACAGCCATTCAGTCAGCCTTTGGCAGAGTTTGTGAGAAATGATGGCAGACTCCCTCATGGGCTACCTGGCTACCTTTTTGTGTGGAAGCTGCCCATTAGCTTGCTCTCCTACCTGTGTTCCCAAGCACCACCTTTCCCCTTTGTAGTGCAGGGGGGCTGTTAATCTTCCTGCCTGTGTGGATGCCACTAGTAAAAAAAACCTCTTCTGCCAAAGGAAGGAGGCACCAGCTGCAGTGCTGAAAATGTTCAAGGGGAGAAACAAGGAGAGAGATTTGGAAAGTTCATGCTCAGAGATCTGTGTGTGCCAATCCCAAGCCTTATGGAGGAGTTTAATTAAGGATGGCAGCTTCCCCATCTGAAGTTGTAATCCCAAATACATGTTGTCTCCACAAAGCCAAGCTGTGACTCCTGACTAGAGCATCCCAGGGTAGATGGCCACCTCCCTGGGGTGGCAGATACCTGCCCTATCTGTGCCAGCAGCCTGGGTATCCTCTGGCCCAGAAAAGCTACCAAAACACATACTGGGCAGCGCAAGATATCAGCTGGAGAGTCTGCATACGGTTTTCAGTTTGGGTCCTTGAAAATGAATAAAGAAAAGCAAAACAGAAGAGCCAGAGGACTAAAAGGGACAGAGTAGCCATGAAACTCTCAGTAGCATTGTGCTATTGGGGTAAAGAAGAAAATAACATTTCTGTGGTAGATTGAGGCTGCACAGGCCCTTGGCAGGGATACCACAGCCTCTGAAACAAATCCACCTCTGAAATGGGGATTTCTTACAGCACTCTGTTAAAGAGCAGTGACACTGCACAGGGAATTGAAACATGTCCAATTAGTGACTCAGCTAGTCCCCATAATTTATCCAAAATCTAAACCCCTTCTGATTTTGAGGGACACAGCTGAGACCTTGCTTCCATGGAACAGCTGAAAACAGACTTGACTTTGCTTGTACCCACACTGGCTCCTCTTGTCAGGACCTGAAGCATTTGTTTGGATGTTCTGCAGCTCTGCCCAGGTGAAGAGCAGGATGTTTTTCTGGTATTTGAGCATCCATTATGTGACTGATTCCAGTAATTCATTAAGTGCAAAAAATGAGTGGTGACAGTGGAGGCTACTACTACTACCCCATAATTCATCTCCCTTGCCTCTTGATGAGAAGGTTTCCTGTCACACTGGGCAGACCTGTCCTCATCACTCTCCTTACAGGCTTTCTCTCATTCTCAGTTGCCTTCAGACAGAAATATGTCCAGTCCCAGAAGCTGTGAATGCCCTCTTTCCTCAATTGCCAAAAATCTGCACAGTACTTCTTGCCTACAGACCCCTGGGTTTAGCTAAGAGCACAGCAGTGGTCACAGTATTTGGAAGTGCTAAGTATTTCTACGTGAGTCATAAACTTGTGAAAAAGTCAACCTAGCTCCTCTGCAACCCATCACTTTCAGAAAACTCTGAACAGCTTGTAAATGCAATAACGAGGAGCACTGACCACTTATCTAATAAAATTTGCTTTCTGAAGTATTTCTCAGCTCTATTACAATCATACAACTTCATGACAATAAGTACCTCTGAGTGTAGATTTGATGTTGGCAGCCTTCTTTTGAATTGTATATTCATGATGGGGAAATCTTAGTTTCCTGTTGTGACTAATTACTGTTAGGGGATATCCTGACTAAAGGGATAATTGCTTTCTTTGTCCTAATAAAAATACACTTTTTAAGGACATCTGATGCAGTCACAAATATGCAAAATATTCAGTCCCTAATTCAGGTAGCTCTCATTTATTCAGGTTTCTAATTCTAAAGACCCCATTTATACAGTGGAGGCACAGAGAGGGAAGGCTGGCAGCAGAACCCAGGAGCCCTGGGTCTGCTCTCCTCATCCTGGTGAACAATGTCAGCACTGACAACCCACATACCAGTGTTGCTCTAATTAGAGCAAACCAGCTGCAATCAGATTAACTTTATTTGCACTATTTGTAGACAAATTATGCATAAAACACACCACAGAGCAAAAGCACACAGGGCACTGGTAATAGATGGCATAAAATAAAGCAAGCAATGATGAAAGTGACTGCTTGATAAACATATCAGCTTGGCCAAAGGCAACACATTTCAGAGGAAAATGTCTGTTTTCAGTAAAGCTTCAGCAATCTCTCCAGCAACCAAAGTGAACTTTACAGAGGATTAGCAGTGTTGGAAACTGGAGTCCTCTTTTCACCCAGAGAAAAGCTGCACAAGGTCAGCACAAGGTCAGTACAAGGCCAGTACTGCCACCTCTTATTTCTGGGCACACTGACCTCTTGGTGGGGTAGGAGGGGATGCACCTCATTGCTGAGGTTGCACGCAGCCAGAGCAGCTGTGCCAGGGGTGCTGAGGTGGAGTTTCCCTGCCTGTGAGAGAGCTGAGACCCGGTACCCACCTGGGGAGGGCTTAGCACACATTCAGCTGCTGGCAGCCAGTTTTAGATACAATCAACTTTCAATTACCTACAGGGAGCCTAAATGTCCCTGACTTCCCCCAGCACTGCTGGCTGTGGTCCAGTGCTGTGGAGGATGATGCAGAGGACAGGTAGCTCTTGCCCTCCTTAATACACTGGCTGCTGCTGCTGTAGAAAAACCACCTTTGGCATTTCTCAAAGCAGAAGGCTCTGAGTTTGCTCACCAGGTCTTTTCTACAGGTACTGTCTCATCCCTGCTTTAGCTCTGCCAGGATAAGGGAGTTATTCTCACCTGCCCCAAGGGTCAGCTTTGGCAGAGGCCTCACTGCTATTCTGAGCCTCCTCTGCTGATCCCATGGTCTACAGTTACATTTCACAAACTGCTTTTGGAAAGAGCTGTCCTCCTTCACAGTGTCAGCTAACTGCCAGGACCAGTAATCATCAATATCGCTAAAGAAACAGCAAATCAATGACCTCTGGGAGAGATCCTGGAGTCCTGTGGTCTTCCTTCTATCAAGGCTGCACATGTAGCTGCTAATTTGTTGTCCTATGAATGCCTATCTCCGTGGCTGCTCATTAAGTGAGGCCCATTATTGTTGCTGCTGATGGCAAGAACCTCCCACTGAACTGAGAGTCTCTAGGAATAAATGGGATATGAAAACTTTCATTATCTCCTTTTTAAACATCAAGAATTCAGTGACCAAAACCAGCAGGGAATGTGTAGCAAGGAACTTGCATTTCCTAGCCAAGGGAAAGCATATCAAAATCAATTATCTAGGGCATGGAATAGTTGTGGTTCTCCCAAAGGAAAATACTGTTTAGCTCAATCGTTCTGCAACTAGTGTTAATGAGTTATCATGAGTCATATTTTTATTCACATCCCTAGGAATCAAAATAGACCAGAGTGTGACACTGTATGCTTCTCAGGACAAAGCAGAAAAAAAAAAGAAAAAGAAGGAAATTAAATGTATAGCAGCACTTTGGTTTCTACCAGCTTTCAAATGGCATAGCTTTCATACTGTGTCTCAGTTTTTTGCCTCCTGACACCTCAGAGGTCAGAGCTTCCTGGCCCTGCTGCTGGAAACAGGCCTGCCCTAGTCCTGCTGCAGCAATGTTCCTGAGCTGGCTCAAGTGCACGGGTCTTCTATGCCTGCCTAGAGTCAAACATACCCTTAACAAGTCTGTTGGATCCTTAAACCTGGCACCCAGCACATATTTTCCTTCCTAGCTTTGTGTTACACATTATTTATCAAAAGTGTGAGCTTCAGCAGGAGAACAGACTGACTACAGCCCTTCAGACACTTGAGAGTACAGACAAGACACCTCTTACTCACAGCTCCTGAAGGTTTCCTGTGTCATAGACATCACCCTCAGGATCCCACATTGCTGC
Source organism: Aegithalos caudatus (assembly GCA_013389925.1). Taxonomy (NCBI): domain Eukaryota; kingdom Metazoa; phylum Chordata; class Aves; order Passeriformes; family Aegithalidae; genus Aegithalos; species Aegithalos caudatus. The sequence continues at coordinate 350,783 of WEIU01004127.1, forward strand.
CATTGCCATCAGGTGACCAGTGCAGGCACCCAAATTCAGAGCTGCCCTTGAAGTCTGAGCACAGTGACAGAATTGCAGCCTTTTACTCTGGATTTGGCTTTGACTCATCACACCTGCCAGTTTTAAAGGGGATCTGCATTCCTGAGGGGATCAGCACTTATATCAGCATGTATCAAATCCACCTGGGAGGACAAAGGGACATCTCAGACATGACCACCACAAAGTGTTGGGTTTTTCAAAAGAAATTTGGACAGTTGGTTTGGAAACTAGTTTGGAGAGGCTTCCCTTTGGCTCCTCCTAGTGACAAATCTGGTCTGAATCCCTTGATCTGTGCAAAGCTGTGAGCGATGTTTGATTCTCAGATTTTTGTAAATTTTTGATCCTCAGTGAACCAATCATCTGAGCCAGTAGCTCAGACTAACTCAGCTGGAGCCATGATATCTGAAGTCCCAGTCTTGATATGCATCCTGCAACTCTGCCCATCTTTTTTTTTTTTTTTTTTCCATGTGACACAAACTCTGTTAATTGGGAGTGTTTAGAGAAAATGGAGCCAGATTCTTTGGAGAGATGTACAGCAGAAGAACGAAAGGCAAAAGGTTTGAAACAAAAAAAGAGGTTGGGGTTTTGATAGGAGGAAAAAAGGATTATCATGAGTGTTATGAAGCAATTGAACAGAGAGGCTGTGGGATCTCCATCTTTGGAGATAATTCAGCTGATGCTGCTGTTGCTGGACTAGATTTGAGCAGAGGCCAGCAGTGGTCCCTTTCTATTCAGCCCAGCCTGTGACTCTGTTATGAAGCCTGTTAATAGTACATGGAAAAAAAGTGATAATTTTTTTTTAATGGAGCAGCAATTCTTGTGTTCCTGGTGAAGAACTGAGAGGGTAATTATTTGATATGCCACCAGGGAGAAAAAGACATAAACTACATATAAGCCTAGAGACCAAATCCTATCAGTAGCTGAGCACGTGCATTCAGCTTAATGAAATTTGAGGCTGTCCATCATTTTATAATATGAGTTTTTAAGAAAGAGAACTAACATGAGATCCTCTTCACACTAAAGTGCATGGCAAAATGTCCAGCAGGTTCAGTGAATGCAAGCAGGGGTGGATGCCTCAATTTTCAAGCCCAGCATACTCATTGTGGGGGAGTCTGACAGAGGTGTGTGCAAAATGCTTCACCCCATCCCCTTTAATAGCTAAACCCAGAAAGCCCTTGCAGGAAGGTGACAACATGCCTTTCTGAAGGGAAGCTGAAATTGCAACCATTTCCCCTCACTTCCCTCCCTGGTGGCCTCAGCTGTTCTGGGGGGCTTTCTGACTTCCAGAGACTTTCCCAGCAAAACCTATTTTCACACCGGGCTTCAAAACCCGCTCCAACTTTTCTTCTTCGTGGGGAAAGACACAAACACCAGCTTGTCTCTTTTCTGTCAAGGAACATGCAGTGCCAGAGGATGAAGCATCAGATTCTTTATTCTCGATTGAGGCTAATTAGTGTAATTAGAAAAGAAAATCCACTGGGTATTTGAAACAGAAGTTGCCTGAACTCAGAATCAGAGCAGCATTACATGAAGGACCTGGACTGCCTGATACAACTCCAGAGGTTTCCAAATGCTTGTTTGGACACCTCATTCTTAGGTGAGGAGGAAAAACCCATTGAAAGCAGCTCCTTCAGCTTGCTTTACAAGCAGCAGAATTCTAATCTTTTAATAACTTACAAAAAAATCCCCATACTTGCAGAAAGCATGGTTCTGCCATTCTGAGCCTGACCCCTGCCCTGATGATCTTCCTATGGATGTTGTTCTCTGTGTAACCAAAGCACCATTGGTTGCATCCAAACGTGAGCTCCTACTTCTCCACCTGGTGAATTTTGTCCACAAAACTGAGTTCTAATACAGCATTCCTCCTATGTTAGATGCAATGCTTTTGGGAGTAGGACTGACTTTCAGAAGTAGGGGTTTTGGTGTTGGCAGTATGAAGTAGTGAAAGAGCAAGATGCTACAGAGAAACCAATCAGCAGATAAGGAAGAGGATAAATAGGTAGAGGGCGAAAAGGAACAGAAGAGAAACACAGAAAAGGGAAAATTATGAAGGACAATGTAAGATCCAGAGCTGGGCTGCAGAGTAGCAGTTCCCCACATCTTAGAAATAAATTTGAGTCTGAGGCTCAGGCTCTGTACCTCCTTGAGTTCTGAGAAATCCTCAAGATCTGCAACCTACGTTTATGGCTGGTGACTGATTTTACAGCAGGTCAAGACAAGCTCCACATCTCACTGCAATTTGACTGTGGAGAAAGATACCTGTGAGCCCAGACAGAAAACTTGTGGCTTGGACAGAGTTCTTCCCTTGTACTCTCAGATATTCTTTCTTTGTGACATGAAGTGATATTCCATTGCTTAATGGTAAAGATCAAATGGATTGTACTGAACAGACGGGAGAGGAATTGCATAAGGACTTGTTCCTATGTTCTTTGATTAGCCTGCCTATTAGCCTTTATCTCAGACTCTTGGAAACACCAGCCTTCTATCAAAAGGAAATGTCACTACTTTAAGTAATATATTTTTTTTTCCTTTGCAAGAAGCTCTAATTAACTTTTTTTTTTTTTTTTCAGTTCAGCACAGCTTTAAAAAGACTATTTAATGTCAGGCATTAAAGTTTCCATATTGGCTTGCAAAGGAAATCTTGACTCACAGAGATTCTCATCAAGAGAAAGAAAAGGCAGACGATGCCTCCCTTCCCTGCCATGCAGAAGAAAGGATTTGTCTTGGTGAAGCTCTGCTAACCTATGGCACAGGTGATTTTATAGCTGAAAGGAGCTATTTCCATCCAGTCCTTCCTGAAGGGCTCTGAGTGATGGGAGAGCTGACTCCAGCACCCACTACCTCCAGCATTCTCATGCTCCACTCAAAGAAATGTTGAATCTGGCAGGCCTGTGGCTCTCCCCTCTCCAGAAGTCAGGGAAAGCTGCCAATTGCAGTCAATCAATATTTTACATTTTTCCCCAGCTAAATAATTATCTAGCTTTACAGATCAAGCAAGAGGCATTAAAATTGCATTGCAATACTGAATGCCAGGCCCTCTGAAACAGAGGACTTAAAATTATAACAAATCTGTTGAACACTTGTTCAATTTTGTGTCTCTGCTTAAACTCCTCGACTGCAGACTTCAAGTGTAAGCATATGCTTTGAGAAAAAGCAATTCCAGTATTTGCAGAATCAGGGCCATCTGAGACACTGCTCCTATTCCATAACAGTCCATGTAATCTCCAGATCACAGCCATCTCCTGCTACCCCATGGCAGCCTGATGGCTGATGCAAGATCCATTTCTTAACCATTATTAGGGTTATTATTAACATCACAATACAGTTTATAGGAAGGCGCAGACTGCCACATGCCAGGAAACTCAAATGGATTTTATCGAGGACTACATTTAACACCAAGAGTTTGCCAGCTGGGAATAGATCCCACTACTGATTATCTTGTCCACCTCCATGTTATTGAAGGAAAGGTCTGAGATTGTGAGCTGAAAGAAGCTATAGTAATGCAAAGCACTATCAGGAACCAGGCAACATAGCTGAATAGTCAAGTTTTTCTCAGAATGGGGGCACACAAATGTTAACAGGAAGCCCCAAGGTTATATCCCTTTCCCAGCCCTGCCTCGGTGTTAATTGCTACTGTGAAGTGTGAAGATTTCCATCCGAGTTAACATTTTTTAACACAGCAAACACTGTTTTTATCTAGGGGAATATCTGATCCTTTCTGGTAATCTACTAAACCATTTACTGCCTGTGCAGATCCTGGAAGGAACATTTGAATACAGCTAATTGCTAAAAATAGCCCCATTTTCAGCAGCAGAGGAGCTGGCAGTTCTTTCAAGGCACGTTAAAAATACTGCTTGAGTATGACTTCAGCAGACATGCTGCTGCCTGTGCGTGCTGCCAGAGTGAGTGGGACTGCCTGGGCCCTGCTCGGGATTTCCTCCAACACGTGAGAGCTCCTGGGCCCCAGGGCTCACGGGCAGGTGAGCTACGAGCTCTAATAACGTGACTGCAGTGCCAGCCACCCGCCTCATGCCTGTGGCTCCTCTTTGCAGATCTTCGTATTTCCCAATTTCAGGACATAGTCTGGCTGTTAGGCCAGGTTGGATGGAGCATTGAGCAACCCTGGGGTAGTGGGAAGTGTCCCTGCCCATGGCAGAGGTGTTCATCCTTAAGGTCTCTTCCAGCCCAAACCATTCCATGGTTCTAACACTGGGTTGCAGTGAGGCAAAAATGTTCCTTATTAGGTGGGAACCTTTGGGTTCCTTTGATGTGCAAGCCTGGGGGTCTGAAGCCAGAAAAATGACAAGCTGATGGCTTGCTGACATCTGCTAATGAGGAAGAGCAGCAAGTCCCATATGCTGAGAAGTCCAGCCGGCCAGTGATCTCTCCAGGCTGGGTGTTCTCCACTGTGACAAACCTACGACTGACATTTTTGTGGGGGACATTTTGGTTGCAATAAAGTTTAATAAATGTGTGGAAAGTCTTTGGATTTTAAAAGGTAGACTTAATTTTCTAAACAATACCTGCATTTTTTGTGTAGAAAGTTAGAAGTGTTAGGAGCATGCAATTTTCAACCAAGATTAGCAGGAAGCCTTTGAAAAAAGCTGGTTTCTGCTACTTGGATGATGGAAGTTGTGCAAAAATTGCAAGTGCTGTGTTTTAAAATCCAAACCCATGCTGTAGTTCTGTTTCAGTACCAAATCCTGTTTCTGAAGTTACTCCTAAGTCATCCTTGGCTGCTCTGATTTGCCAGCCAAAAAGACACAAAATGTATCAGGCTGTTCATTAGATTTAATTTTGCTTTGCTGTCTCTCAGAAGCACAGGATTGTAGCAGAAGGGCATAACTGATTCTGGATTCTCTGTGTGAAGCCAAGGCTGGGAGTTGTTCCCCCCAGCTTGTGCTATTTCCCAAAGGTACATGGAAAGTGCTTGGTGGGACCTAGTAAAGAGCAAAAATCTCAGACAGACCAGTAAAACTCAATGGCCCAAACAAATAGTGTGGCCTTCAGAATTGAACTATAATTCTTTCTGCCAGGTGCATTTGTAAATTTGATATCATCACAACCCAGCATCTAACTAGAGAGTAAAGCTTTAGGAGAAAAGAAAGAAACTAGTTACAAAACATCTATGCTACATTAACCAAGAAAAGAATTCTTTATCTTCTACTCAGTACAAGTTCCAGCTGAGCATCTATGTTTTATGGGACAAAAAAAAAAAAAAAAAAAAAAAAAAAAAAAAAAAAAAAAAAAAAAAGCCACTTTAAGAGATATTGTCTTATCAATAAAGACCAGATCCAAGGTTTGGATAGAAGTAAAGGAATTTAAAAGGCTCCTGTTGATGAATCTAAAAGCCAGAAAGAAACCAGACTCACTAAAGCTCAGACTGGATGTGTTGATGTGACACACTGCTGCACAGCCACTTGCTGGGATTGCGTGTTGGAACTTTTTGAGTAAAGGACCTGTTCTCAATGCTGGGATGTGACCAGCTGCAGCTGCTCCTGCTGCCCTCCCAGACATCCCACCGTGAGGACCACTTGCAGTGCGTGCTTTGGGTGCAGGACTGGAGGAAGAATGGCTCTGACAAGGCAAGGGGAGCCTTCCTGGGGAGGAATTTCTGCTAAAAAGCTGGCTAAAGTTGTAGAGATACCACGTTTCTAATGGTGATGGGCTAAACTTCAGAGGGCAGACAAACAGCATGCATTTCAAAGTGCATTTAAAAATCCAAGAGGGAAGCCTGCAAGCTCACAAGGGGGTTTGCTGAGCAGTGGCAGAAGGGGTTTGGGAGCCAGGGACCAAAGTGTCCCCTCTGACCCTGTGCAAAGGCTGAGCTCCAGTGTCGTGGGTGCATCGCCCTTCTGCACCTTGAGGATAAGCCTGGCCCAGCAGGATCTGCTCATTATAAGGACTCTTGAGATATTCCTATTCCTTGCATTGTTGCCAGAAAATTCAATACACTCTGCCTGGTAAACTGTCTCACATTAGTTGAAATGCCGTATTGATCACCAATTAAACATAATGATAATTGTTGCTGCTAGATGAGTACAGTGCTGCCCAACCTGGGTGCTGCAGGAACACAAATAGTCCCTGCTCCTGCCTCAAGGACTGCTTCTCCTGATTTAATATGCAAAAATACCAGGATTTAAATATTAAAGCTCAGGAGATTAATTTAGTGGTGTTACACTGAAACTGTATAGCAGGCAAAAATTAACTCTGCCTCCCCATTGCTGCACAGTGACTGCTCACACTCTCCCTCCTCTACTGCCCCTTCCACACTCTGGCAGGGTAGCAGCTTTTCCTTTTCTGGTCATATCCCAGGCATATGGCAGTGATGCCAGGAATTTAACACTCCCATTGCTGCTACATGGATGAAAAACATTTTATAAATGCGTTTGGGCTGACCAGCTCTCTTAAGCCCCTTCAGCCAAGAGTACAGGCACATCTGTGGTGTTTGGGACTGAATAAAACTCTCCTAATTCAGATGGGGGCTGGCAGAGCTCAGGAACAGTGTCCCAGCACTGTCATGTGCTTTAGGGGACAGGCAGATGAGCTTTCTCCTAAAATAACACACATGCATCACGCTCGCACACATTAAGCATCTCCCAGTGTTTCCCCTCAGCCGAGATTCTTTTTGTCCGTATTGCCTAATTCCTTCTCCCTAAAAATACCCACCCTTTCCACGTGCTGCAGGCCACTGAGCCCCAGTGCAGCCTGGCAGTGTGCAGAACCAGCAGAGCTCTGGTCCTGCCACCCTCCAGGATTCCAACATTGCCTCTCTCTGCACGGCTGAGCTCAGAGCTGTCTGAGGGTCAGGTTTTGCTTGCTGAACAGCACACTACACCCTCACAAAGGGTTTTCGTTAGTTAATTGAAAGAAATGTGATGATTAGAGAAGAATCCATTAATAAATTAGCACATTCCATCAAAGGATCTCAAAACATTTCTGTCAACACATACTTCATCTCGCATCAGCTGAGCAAGGCAAAAATCAATAGGATCTCCTTTGCAAAGAGGAAAACTGAAACTAGGAGCCCTCTGCATGCCAGTAACAGAAGTCAGGACCCTCCAAGTCTCTGTCCCTTGCTCCAACTCCGGGCTGAGCTTCCTCCTGATGACAAATCCGTTGCATACGTGCTATAGGAGATGACAACGTTATATAAGTACGAAGTAGCAGGATTATGGGTGTGGGGGAGAAAGATCTCCTGGGGAGAGGGGACATTTTGCATCAATCACTCCCTCCCCCACAGCCACCCACCAGCTGCAGGGATTTTTCAAAGCACTAAAGATGATACCGTTTGGTACATTTTAATCAGTTTCTTACCCCATGAAATTATGGTAGAAACGTTGGTTAAAAAAGTAAATGTAGATGCACAGCAATCAGGGGCTCTGTAACCTGCAAAGAAGCTACACTTATGGGACAGCCTGTCCACTTCAGACACCACAGCTACTGCCTGATGCCTCATCTCACCCTGCTGGACGATACTGAGTCAAGTACTAGGACTGCAATTAAAAAATGACAGCAGCTTGAGTGCAAAGTAAAGCAGAAAATCTTGGGAAAGAGCTGTGCCAAGGGGAGGTGAGATACTGAGATACACATTTTGCTAAAGGAAGCGGGGAAAACCAAACTCTGTCCAAGAAGGAAGAAAGTGTGCTGGAAATGGGCTATAGGAATGATGTTCTGATCCCAGTTTGACACTCTAGAAAAACTCTTGGTGCTAGAGGTCAAAGTTGTGAGCCATTGTCTTCATTAAGAGAAGAGTGAAGATCTTTGACCCTGTCCTCATTTCCCTCTTAAAGCTTCAAATATTTGTTTTTGTGTCTCAAGCCACAGACATGGAGTGAAGGGAAGATGCTGAGGCAGCTCTCTAGGCCAGAAGGGAACAGCATCTGGGGACTGTTGTTTTCACAGTGGCCATGGTCAAATCTGCACAAAACAGTAGCCTTTGGGCTGCTGCTCCTCTTTGTTTATGTTAGAGTTGTGCCTGAAAGCCCTGTCCCTGGAGGGGAGAACACTGAGGGAGTAGAAGAGCACTAGAGAAGCTGAAATCAGAGGGAAGTCTGGCCTGCTCCATGCTGCAGCAATCCCTTCTGGGCCATAAATCTATCATCTCTAATTTTAACAAACTGTCTGAATCTGACAGGCATGAAACATAATATCATCTAGGCTAGCTGGGGAACCACAAAAATGTATTTCATTTCTCTCTTTCATTGGAGAGCCATAAGAATAAAAGAAATACCCTAACAGGCACCCAGACCCTCCATGCTGTCTCAGGTCACCTGAGCCTGGACATTTTGCTGCAGCCTACTCGGCTCCCTGCTCAGTCCATTGGGATGCAGAGCTGTTGTTTAGGGAAGCTACAGGTTGTAGATGGGCACAAGCTCACTCCTCACTGTCTGGAGAGGTGCACATTATTTCTCTATGAAATTCATCCCCTACCAGCCTTGTGAAGTGCACCTTAGCTATGGAACTGTGCAATTTGGTGCTCATTTTACCCCCTGTCTCCATGCTGGCCCACAGGAATGGTTCAGTGCCCAAGGAGGGGTTCTGCAAGCTGGAGGATGCACTCCTTAAACAGCAGCCAGAGTGAAGGGTTAGATAAATACTGTGAACAAGGATGCTGTGGTTAGGCACAAGCAAGGTGCTCGAGGCACTTGCAGAGTGCTCAAGGACCCACCATGGAAAACACTGCTGGGGAAAGGTGCTTTGGAGAACACAGGCTTGGTGAAAGGGTCTCTGTGGGGATTGATCCCATCCTAAACATCCATCTGAAGTATTTCAGATGAAGACTAACATCACTAGGCTTCTCTTTTTTTGTCAGTTGAAAAGCTCAGCTTATCCCTAAGAGCAATTTTGTCTGTGTGGGACCACCTCAGGGTACCTCAAAATTCTAACTCATGTGAGCTGCTGTAGCATGGCTGGTTTATGCCTATAACCCCTGTGGGCAGTGGTGTGAGCAAGAAAGGAGGGATCTCACCCTAACAAACACATCCCCAGGAGCCAGAATCGGTTCTGTGTAACTCTGCATGCTCTCAGGTTGTGCCTCAGTGTGATCCACGGGGCTGAGCCCACTCTGCAAACTCAGCTGTGGGTCTGCAGCAAGCACCAACCTTAGGCCAGGGTCTGGCCCCAGCAGAAGTCCAGCAAGGGTCCAAGCTTCCAGCATCTCCTCTCCTTTGCCAAATATGCTGTGAGGGGAGGAAGCACACCCAGCAACAGGCTCAGCCCATCTGCTCCTTGTGCTTTGGTGCTGCAAAATTTGGAAAACATCCTCCCAGCCCCTGCCAACAACACAGAGCAAAGGGGAGGTAGTGAGGGATGGAACACAGGCATGTGGGTGCCAGCCCTGCTGCCTGCAGAGTGGAGGCTTCCTGACCCATGGAGGAGAAAAGGAGTCAGCCTAGAGCAACATCCAGAGTGCATGCACACACTCTGGCATCAGAAAGTCTTCCCAGATTCCTCTGACAACACAAACAGCAGAGCAAGAGCCAAGCACAGACCTCATGACTCTGTGACAGAACTTGTGGCTTGAGAGCAGCAGCTGGCTGAAGGGAGTGGGAGCTGCAAGGCAGGAGCTGGTCCCAGCACATGCCTATTGTGCCAGGACACAGGGATACAGAGGAACTTCTCTCTGTGCCATTCCCAGACACATCTGGATCAGGAAACCTCTCCCAAGGAGCCCTCAGCAGCAATATGTACTTCTCCTGGCACAGGTACCTATTGACCCCCCAGCCAGGTGTGGTGAAAGAAGCACAGGTCCAAGTGCCCTGTTTCTCTGAGAGGCAGCAAAATGAACATAAAAACAGTGCAGAAAAACCTCCCAGCCCATGCTAAGACAGGGTGAGAAGGAGGCAGCAGTCCTGCACCAGAGAGTGGCTCCTCAGGCAGCTCCCTGCTGCCATCCCTGGGGCTGGGCAGGTCACAGGCCCTGATTTTGTCCTTCTCCAGTGGCTGCTCAGTGCTTTGTGCCACATATTGGTGCTATGGTTTTGCCAGTCTGGAAGCTGGACTGCTCTGCCCTCTCAGCCATCCCAGTGCAGCACAGCACTCCTTCCAGCAGCTCAGCACTTCTGCTTTACCCCCAATCTCATCCGCTCACCCACCCTGCCAGTGACTGAGCTGTTATTAATGGCCTTGAAAATCTGCCAAGAAAATCTCCTGGCCCAGATTTTGCCTGCCCTTTGCCCTTTTGCTGATTAACTCTGAAAAGCCTTCTGAGAAACCTGCAGCTGTTGAAACACACATCTTGCACAGCAAGATGAAATCTGTCTTTTTCTTTTTTTTTTTTAGCACCAATTGCTTGCTTTTAGCAAATGGAAGAGTAATCTAGAAAATGCTTGACTATTAGGCCCACTCTTCCTTAGCATATCAGTTTACACTGCATAGAAAGCTGTTATTAACTGATAATAATTCAGTTAATATCAAGTGCCCGAGATCTCACAGTACAGTTGCCAGCAAATGGGCAAAAGCAAGTCTAATTTATCCATCTGTTGTAGGGAGCATAAAAGGGAAAATTGCCTTTGCTACAAGACAGAGGAGGCTGGAAGTCAGACATGTAGAAAATATCCTGACATTTCTGTCCAGCTGGTGAGACCTTTTGTGTTTGGGCTGGTAAGGAAATGGCCAAAGGAACACGTAACTTGGAAAAGGACACTTAAAGATCAAATAAAACTTGAGCATGACCAGGCATAGCCTAAAAAAAGTCTTGAACCTTAAATCAGGTTCTGATTAATGCTGGCTGAAGGTTGACATGAAGTTCTAACGCGTGGGGATTCTCAAATGGCTGTGGCTCACCACCACTCCTATAGGAATCAATCTCTCTTTGATAAGAAGCCAAGGCTGGGCCACTGGACATTATGTATTCTGTTCCAAACCATCCCCTGGATCAGAAAGAAGCCCTGGAGTACCTTCAATTGCACTGCTCGTGCTTTGTGCTCTGTTTTACCTGCAGGCCTCACTTCCCTGCTGTGTCCACACTTGGATTATGTTTTCTTTCCCCTTCCAGGCTTGTGGGACCACACAGAGCTATAATACAGAGCTGTTCTGCCCCTGGCCAAAGCCAGCAGCATGGAAAGCAGCTGTAGGCTGGTCTGTGTTTAGGCTGTATTGATTAAGCTGCAGTCTCTGTAGGAAGGGGAAATGTTTTGTTTGGTGAATGCACCTGAAGCCCACCTGGAAGGCTCTGATGGGGTCAGGGTTCAAGCACTGCAGGGAAAAGCTTGAACAGTGTCATCCTCCACTCTTTGCAGGAGAGCAATGGTATTTCAGCGTGGTGCCCAGACAATGAGCAGGATGCTCACCATCAGGAGGCTGGGGGCATAGAACAGGTGGGTACTGGGTGAGGCAGTGGGAAAGAGACAGAAGACAGCAGACAGCTCCCTTAATCCTAGTCCTCATGCTGTGAAGGTGCTCTTGCAGGACAAATGTTTTGCATTTACTGCCTCTCTATGCCTCACTCACTTTTTCTTTCAGTTTCCAGCAGCTCTGTCTGTTGTTCTACCTCAGAATGCCTCCCATTGTGCCCATTAGAGAACAAATTTAGTGTGTATTTCTTAAAACAGGAGCCCTCCACTGAGGGCTGTGTGCTCAGCCCTGGCTGTCCTGGCCCCATTCCTCAGGCACCTCCAGTGCTTGCTCCCCAGCAGCATCAAAGCCTCAAAGCCATCACAGCCACCTACCATGGTCCAAGTGCCAGTCCATTCCATTGTCTCGGATGCACCCAGATATTCATCTAAATCCTCCAAGGAAGAGCCCATGTGAAATTTATCAGATATTTTGCCATTAAAAATCAATAATAGACAAGTCCAAACCAACAAACAAAATCCTCAATCTCCCATTTGGTTTGTTTTTGGGTCCCCTACAGTGCAGCCTCGGGCTGAAGCTTCCTCAGTGTGAATGTTTTCCCTGTACCTGGAAAGTCCTGCCCTTGTAAGTTACTTTCCACTACTTGTCAGTAGATAGTGACAAATGTCCCTTCCCCACAGGGCTTCTCTCACAGCTGCCAGCTGCTCTCTTTCCTGGATGGACACCAAATTTACCCACTTGGGTGTTGCTGTTCACAGGTGTGACAGGAGTTTATCAAGTCCCATCAGGGCTGAAGCAACTTTGGGGAATTCAGCTCCTCTTTCTCACCTCTTCCCTCTCTCTCGTCCCTGTTGAAAAAAGCTTTCTCTGGCAGTGGCATGGAAAACATAATATTTAAATCTGAACCCAAGGGGATGAGGTGAGCAAGAGGAAAATGGGAGCCAGAACTGTCCTTGCTAGGATTTGAAGCTCAAAGGTGCCACCACTGGAAAAGTTGGAGAACTGCTAATTGAAGAGTTTCTGGACACAGTGATTTTGGATTAAATGCTTTAATCAAGGTTAGGATTTAATAATTTATCACAAGGGAAAGGAAAAGGTCTTTGAGGCTTCAGTTTCTGACCCTTCCACCCTTCTGCTCTCTGGGAGAATCAGTATTTGTGGTTTTATGTACCTCATTGCCCTGGCCTTACCTCCTTTTGCAGCGAGCTGGGAAGGTTTTCCAAGCTCCTCTCACGTGGGGATGGTCATTTTTGGAGGGTGAAAATATGTTTACTGTCTTTGATGGATTACCTCCCCCCACCAGAGCCAGCAGTAACAGCACTCTCCTAATTGTTAAAGCAGCCACCCGACACCAGCTGGTTTTCCCAGGCACAAACCAGCCACCCTCTGCAAATGACTGAGCAAATGAAACAGTTTCATATGGCTAGTCCCCAGAGAGTGACAAATCTGCCCCTTTGTGCCATCACGCAGCAGGAGGGAGGTGGAAGATACAAACATGTAGGTGGGTTCCACCTACACCAAGAGAGAAGGGGAAATGCCAGTCTGCCCCTGGAGTGATTAATCCTGCAAATGAACCAGCATGTGCTTCATCCTAAACAGGGATGAGTTTTCTTTAATCAACATTGATTTCCATTAAAGCTCGTGGCTCAGATTAAACCTGAGAGCTCATTCACCAGCTCCCTTGTCCCTGTGGAAGGGACCAGGTGGAACATTTGTGACACTCTGAAGAACTGAAGAGGCCTCAAAGATCTGCAAAGGGCTGGCACATCCCTCTCTGAAGAAGCTGCCACATGGACTAGGGGCTGCATAAATAGTTTCTGCACTGAATTTTAGGTACTCACCTGAGTAAAGTCTTCTGTGAACCTCAGCAACTCAGTCTTCCTAGGCAGCTGAGCTTTGAGAATGACAAAACTGTCAGGCCTTTCAGTCTGGATCCAGCTTAGTGTTTTTATGGTACCCTCTCACATTACTGATGCAGGTGTGACAAAACACATCTTCAGGGGAAGTGCTTTCATCCAGCCTTCTTTGGTCCCAAATCCTGTAATTGCTCTTGGATCCCAGGGGCTACACCAGGAGTAGTCATAAAACACAGAAATGATCAGAAGTGATTGGAGCTGCAGAGAAATTGAGGGGATGGAAGGAGGTGTGTGTGCATGGAGAGAAAAAAAAAAAAAAAAAAAAAAAAAAAAAAAAAAAGCAGTAGGAATTGCAATAGGTAAAGAAAGACCCACATTTGATTAGCAGGCACACTCCCAGTGGAGTAATTTGGAATGAATCTGGGCCATTGCATGTTTTCACCCTTGATCTAGCAAAAGAGAAGGAGAATGAATTTTGAATTGAAAGGAAAAAAAAAAGCCATCACAAAAACCCCTACACAAGCATTTGATCACACTTTGGATGCTTGATGAAAATATTTCCTTCTGAATTATCAAAACAAGAACACAGAGCAGCAAGAAATAATCACCAAGTGAAATCAGACTGAAGAGTAGAGTGGTGTCTCTGGGAGGCAACACTGTCATCTGGCCAGGTCACTGTACCCCAGCTCACAGTGACAGAGCTTAGCCAAATGCTGCAGGCAGAAGACTTGTCAGGGAAGAACACCTTGTCTGATCAGAAAATGTGGTCTTTACAAAGTATCAGGAAAAGAAAGCACAAGATTAGAGGTGGAGTTTTAGCTGTCTCATCTTACAGAACACAGGGCATGCAGAGGCCTCTGCTGCACAGTTACAAGCTCCATCTTTGCTTCAGCATGTGTTCATGGGGACGAATATCTTTAGGGCTGTAAATTACCCTGATATCTTTCTGGATGTCTGTTTACTGAAGCATGTCTAACAAATTAATATCTGAGTGAAAGAGCATTGGTTTTAGCGTGGAAGGAAATCAGCAGGAACTAATGTGAGAAAGTCTTTGTATTTCTTACTAAATAACACACAAAAAAAAAAGGAAGAAACTTTCCTTCAGCAGCCTGTTGCTGTGGTAGCTTTCCTGTGACTTTCTAGTGACAAATTCTATAAATTATATTCCAGTGTAATACACAGAATTATAAAGTTATTTCAAATGCTTCATGTGACAAGGAGAGGTAAGACAAAAGGAAGCTATATTTTGATGTCTGTGTCAAGCAACTGTTACCAATTAACTTAGTCCCTTCATGACTTGATTCCCTTATCCTCACAGCTTCTCAGTGAGGGCAGACTGTGCTGCTCTCCACTCCAAGGGCCCCTAAGGAACCATGGCACAGAGAGACAAGGGGCTCTTTGCATTTCCAACTCTGATTCCCACCAGGTTAAAGTCATGGCAAAGTAGTACTTGGAACAGCAATAAAACCCCAGAACACCCATCCCACCCCCCAAAACAAACAACCCCCCCCAAAAAAGCCCACAAAACACCAAAAAACACTCCTCATCACTGAGAGGAAAGAAAACAGCAGGGTCCAGTCTGCATTCTACTGTAATAGCTCAGTGTTGAACTCCCCTGCTCTCCAAGCCAGGGACTTTATGCTGCCTTGCTTAACCAAGACAGGTCCAAGGTCAGGGTTGTGTGTGAATCCTAATATAGAATTTCAGGGCTGCTTTGGTTTATTTGAACTAGCTGATCTATTTCAGTGTTTCAGAAAGAGCTGGTCCTCTCAGTTCTGGTAGGAAAGGAAATAGCTTCCAAAGGTTTCTCACCTTTATGTAAATAAGCTGCAGCTGCAGCAGCTGATGGAAGCAGCATGATTGCAACTCTATTAAATTTCAATACATGTAATACATGTCCCTGTTGGTTATTCAGAGTATATATAGTGCTCTATGCACCTGGCAGAGTAAGAGCAGAATCTATGATTATTAGTCCCCAGATATATGCTTAGTTCAGTCATTTGCCCAATTATATTACCTGGGTATTTGCTTGAATGAAGAAGTGAATGGCTTCAGCTTTGTTCATTCATTCTTCATTCACTTCTTGGTGTTCAAGCAAATGAAATCCTTGGTATGTGCTTTCACAGGCACAATAGGTTTTAAATTAACTCATTCAAGTGAATCAGACCCAGACCAAATACATTAATTCCGTGATCAAAAAAATGGAACAGAATTACCCCTGTAGTCAGCACTGGTGAGGCCACACCTGGAATACAGGACTTGGTTTTGGACCCCTCACTACAAGAAAGACACTGGAGCATGTCCAGAGAAGGGAAACTAAGCTGGTAAAAGAGGACAAGTCTTAAGAGAAGGGTCTGAGGGAGGTGGGGTTGTTTAGACTGGAGAAAAGGAGGCTCAGGGGAGACCTTTTCATTCTCCACAACTGCCTGAAAGGAGGGTGTAACCAAGAAGGGTCAGTCTCTTCCCCCTTCAACAAGTGACAGGATGAGTGGACATGGCATCAAATTATCCCAGGGGAGATTTAGGTTGGATATTAAGAAAAAGTTATTCACAGAAAGCATCGAAACAAGAAACAGACTACCCAGAAAGGCTGTGGAGTTCACCATCTTTGGAAGTGTTAAAAAAATGTATGGATATGGAACTTAAGAAAATGGTTTGGTAGTAAACATGATGGTAGTGCTGGGTTAACAATTGGGACTTGATGATCCTAGACAACCCTTTACAATTCTAGGATTCTACCCTTGGACCACCACATTGTATCAACTCCAGTCCCTCTGAAATTCAGAGCTGACAAATCACCTGGTGATCACAAAGGAGAATATTCACACACATAATATATACAAATAATAAAGAAATTAATAAAATCAATCAATCAATCATAGGCAGGAAGAAAAAGCTAGGCTTATGTAGAAGGTGATATTTGCCTTAATAAGAAACCAACTGTATAATTACACCAAACTACATAATGAAATCTTTCTTGTTTTGTACAGCTTTTACCTGTGCTTGCCAGAAGTTAATAACTCTTTCCAGAAATATGTGTTACCATTGCATTCAAGTGCAGTTTGCATTATTTATTTTAATTATATATCCAATTCAAAAAACAAGTAAATGTATGCCTCATTTCACTTTCCCACAGAACACCTCTGAAGAGAGTGAACCTTTCTGTATTTATGTCTCCATTTTCTTTTCCCAGCTTCTCATTATGCTGATTCAGGAGGCTCAGGCTCACTTTGCCAAAGCCAGGTCTTGAAAGATAAAGGGTTACAGTGGCTGCTGTTCCAGGCTGGCATTCTGTCAGCAAGAGAACTCGAGTCCCATTCCAAGTCACACATAACATTTGTTTTAATTAGGTCCTCCCCTTTCCCCAAGAATTGTCCAGTTCATCCAGAAAAGGCCATTTTGCTTGTGATAACCTCATGCAAATAATCTCAGCTTCCATAGCATTATTTCTCCCTTACTCCTGGGAAAAGCTCAGGGTAGGAAATATAACAGGAAAACTGTTCCCAGCACATTCCCACTGCTGGGTCACTGAGTTTCACAGTCCATGCTAACTGACTTCTCCTGTGCTGAGCAATTATTTGGAGATGTCACTGCAACAATGATCTACATTTAAGGCATGGTTTGCTGCAGACAGGATTTATTCTTTCAGAAACACCTTGTTGTTATTGCAATTAAATTGTTCCTTCCCTACAAACACGGTGGTAGTTGAAGATTTTCTGCAAGCATTTCTGTAGGCAATCTTAGCATAACAAAAGGACATTCGTTCAAGAGCTGCATGTTTCCATCAGACTTTAATCTCCCCAAAACAAATTTTCAAAGCATATTTCCAGCACAGCTCTCTTTAACCAGAGAGTTGCTAAGGGAAGTAAAAGGCCTTCGCAGGTAAGTCAGTAGTTATTCACAGGATCTGACATTCACTTTTTTGAAACAAAGTGTTTGCCTCTGAGTCACACAAAATATTTCTGATTAGAGAAAGAAAATAGGAAAAAATCTCCAAAAGAAAAATAAAGTAAAATCCAAAGAGAATCCCAAGGGGAGCTGAAATCACAGCCTCTCTTACAACTCATCTCAGAAACTGGCCTTGCTCCATTCCTTTTCCCAGTCTATTGCCACTGTGAACCAGTTAAAATCTGTTCCTCCTCTTCACTGGAGATGGAGTCTCTGCCAGCTTTGCTGTCTGAACTTAATTTCTCTGTGGCCAAATAAGTGCCAGAGCTATAAAAGGAAAGACACAGGACTATGCAGGGGTTGAGGGAAGAACATTCCCTTCCCTACCTGGCAGTTGTTAGATCACTGATGGGAAACTGCACTCCGAAGTGCGCTCCACATGTTCCTACCCTGCTCTCTCTCCAGGGCCCTACTCAACTATCTTAGCCAGGAACTGGGCTCAGCTGACTCCAAGCAGCTCCCCAGATGGAAAAACCAGTTACCTCTAGAGGTCTTCAAAGATGCTGTCCCAAGTCCATCTCTGTGTGTTCCTTATGTGCTCAGCCCTAATCATGAATTTGTGCCCTTGTACCTCATGACCTTTTTTGTTCCTTGTTAATATTGAAAGGGCACTTGTTAATGGATATTTCCTAACATGATGGTGGCCATATTCCAGTTTTTCAAAGAAATAATGCAGTGTTTCCATAGCAAATTCTTTTTCAGGAGCAGCCAACACCCTGAGCTACCTGCCAGGCTCCTCATCCAGACACCAGGCACCCATCCCTGGTTTCAGGGACACCTTCACAGGCAGGGAACAACCACAGCCTGCCAGGGGTTACACTGCAAGGTGACACTGCCAAGGGCACATGGCTGGAGTCTACAGCAAGCTGCAAACAGGAGCCCAGAACTGCCTGGCTCCTCCTTTTCTTGGGAAAGAGGAATTTCCCAGCAATGTCTGTTTGTTCTCTGTGGTGGTTATGGGATGTAGCTGGAGTAGGAGCCACACTTGTCACAGAGCTGCTCTGATAGGGACCTTTCTATCTGTTTTCCCTGCTTGAGTAAATTGAGTAACAAAGGAATTCTAACCTCTTCCAGATGGACAAAGGTCACTAAGGCTCCAGGATCACAGCCAGTTCTTTGCTGCTTTCTGAATGTATGATCTCTTCCTTGGAAGTTGGATGCAGCTCTATAAAACAGAGGAATTGGTGCTGTACTTCCATAGCACAAGAGGTTAACTGATGTTTACAAGGTTCTTTGAGACTAAATGTGATATATGTGTAAATTTGAATATTTTAATAGACCTTCATATAGTACTTCACTTTGCTATTTACTAACATTATTTTTCCGAGGCTATTTTCAGCAGTATTTTCCATATGTAACTTGAATTTATTCTCCCTTCGCCTATTTAAATTAATCCTACAGGAAAGGCTGAGGGCTTAATAAGAAATTTGAATGGTACCTGTGTATTTTATCTCAGGTGGCAGATCTGACACTTCTGAATTAGTGCAGGGCTTTGTATTACAGTCTGCTAGCGAGGGCTGTGAGGTCTTGTCAGATCTCATAAACCAAACAAGGTGGATCCTTGGATGGAAACCTTGGAAGAACACCCACATGCCACGTGAAGTAATATTTCACCTTCTGAATCATCAGTCTTGCCCCTGAGTCATTTCTACAGCAGGAGTTCAGCTAGGTGGCTGAGGTTCTTTGCTGAGAGTTATTATAGTTACTACATTCAGGATATATTCAGAGGGAGTCCTTTACCTTCTGTGGTCATTAAAGAGCTCAGAATTATTACCCCACAACGAACAAAACTCTATATAGGTATTTTTCACAGGTAGCAGGCAGTACTTTATCTTAGAAAATCCTGCCAGCAATTTCACTTGGATTCAGTAATTTTGTCCTTTTGTCTGCCTGCAGCAATACCAAACCTACAAGGTTTTATTTTTCCCAGGCACTTGGAAATAACTGCTATTACAAGAGAACCAAATGCTAACCCATCAAGCAGCATCCTGGAATTTCTAGAGAAGGTGGAAGGGAGCTGCTGGTGCTTGATACACCTCTGAATCTGGCCCCAGAGGAGTGTGAGTTCTGGAAGCACTGAGCACTGCAGAACACTCTGAGCCCCTTCTCCCCCTCTGAGAGCAATTAAGACCAGGAGAATGTGCCTTCAGAAAAAATCCACACCTGCACACCTAGAGGGGTGCTGCTACATGCAGGTCTCGTTCTCTCTGCACATGCTCCTGGCATTCCCAGGTTATGAAGACCTGATGAATTCTGAAAATGGGCTGAGTCCTTGTGGCCCCTGCCCTTAGCACAGAGGTGTGCTTGAGCTGCCAAATTACAACATGTGCAATTTCATGTCTGGATCTCAAAAATGCCCATGCACCCCCCTTCTGCATCTGGAATCTGGGTTTAAGAATCATCTTTTTTTTTCACATTATTAGCTTAAATCCTAGTTGCCTAGTCCTAGTTGTCTTTGTTGCTTTGCAAAATTAATGCAAATTTCAGCCACAAATATTGGGGTTTTTTTGCTTTAGAACAACAAATGATAGCCTTCTCTAAGTGTTTCTATAAACCCTAAGAAACATGTTCTCCACAGTCCATTCAATGCTTTGAGGGGAAAAATTACACTTTCCTGTACAGAGCCATTTATAATTTATTTTTAATTTGTATGTATGGTACAGTTTTGTCTGGGGAGCTTGCTACTGCAGCTCATGTAATTTAATATTTCAGGAAGATTAGGATAAAAAATGGCTTGTAGAAACTCTATGACAGCTTCATTACTTAGTTCTCTTTCTAACCAGGAAAGTTAACACAGGCTTCTTGCCTCCCTCCCATAGGTACAATGGCTTTTTTTGTTTTGTTTTTGATTCCATAAGGGATCCTCCCTCATTGACTTGTTTCTTCCCTCAGTGACAGCTACGTGACCTTTTTCAGGTGTGAGAGCGTATCAGCATAGATGGAAAATGTAAGATATTTCTTCAGTAAAAATTGGTGATCAAAACCATGCTTGGAATAGTGACTGCTTATTTATCATACTTTCCCTGAAGAGCCTCAAAGTGTTATCAGTGAAAAGCCTGAGAAAGCTGTGTTGTCAGAAACTTGTGAGACTGAGAAAACATAATTGCTTCGTTATGTAAGAACGGTTTGTTGTAGCTTCTGTTGCCTTGCTGTCTAACAGAGACAATGCTTGTGGTTTTAGCTTCTCAGCT
Organism: Aegithalos caudatus; assembly: GCA_013389925.1. Lineage (NCBI taxonomy): Eukaryota > Metazoa > Chordata > Aves > Passeriformes > Aegithalidae > Aegithalos > Aegithalos caudatus. Next base: position 371,115 of record WEIU01004127.1, read on the forward strand.
CAGCTTTGGCACTATGAATTGTTCACCAAAATATTTTTATTTACTTTTGCATCCATCTGACTTGAATGGTGTCAACAGACAAATGCTTGATATCACACTAAGGGGTTTAAAAGCTACCGAGCCCAAACCAGAGATCCCCAGAGCGCTGCAACAGACAGTAACCAGCTGCATACACACACACATACCCTGTTCCAACGTGACAGAAAATGAGTACATGTAAGCTGGTCAGCACAAAAATCAGGAGTGTGTCATGAACAGTTACTGCCAGAAGAACCTGGGAGTAAGGACAGTAACTTTTCATCCACGCCCTCACATCCAAACTATGCCCTTTTCAGCAAAACATGCTCTTGGGATTGGCACAAAGGAAATTTAGGTATATGTATATCTTGCAGGTTTATACTAAAATTACATCCATACTGACTTAAACTGTTTGGGAATTACTACTAGTCTCTATCCCACCTATGTACTTAGAATGAGGCACCCAAATCTTAATGGTTCCCTAGAAATTAATAGGATAATAATAATGTTTTGACTTCTAAAGATCTGTTGGTCCCAAGCTGAGAAAAAAAAGTTGCCAGCTCACATCTCTCCATGAGAACGAAAAATAACAAGGATGATGGCTCACCATCTGTTCAGCAATTGATATGGAGAGGTTGGAGGATCTCAGTCCAGTTCTTAGCAGATGTCTCTCTGCAGCATCCGTGCCCACTGAGGGTGTGCTCACCCGTGTGCACTCAGCTGTGTGCAGAGGCAAGACTCAACACCAGCACTGCCTGCACATTGCTCTTGCATATGCACATCCAAGTCCCTCCTTGGAGGGGAAAATTCAATTTCAAACTGCCTGAACCCTCATGTCCTGCTGACACAAGAGCATTACAGTAATTGGGATCAAACTCGAGCCACACAGCAGATTGTTCCAGGCTCCCACTGATGTGTGTTACACCCCTTTAATTATGCCCATGACAAGGCACTAACAGGGAAAGCTCTCTAATATATTATTCCCATTCTAACCACCTATTAACACTACAGATGAGAGTTTTTATGCTGGATGCATTCTCTCACTCCAGTTACATGTTCCTTTGCATCTGTAAGCTGTATCAACTTTTGAAACGTTTCAATTTCACTTCAGAAAGACAGTACACCTGCAAATCTTAGATCATACAGGGGTCTGCATTCAGAGCTTCACCAGTCTGCTGTCTACAGCAAATTGAAAAAAAGGCTGTTAATTTAAAACTACACCACAGGATATGCCTTCCAGATGAGTTAATTCATATTTGATTGAGCATTTGCTTTTCTCACCTACAAGGTTTTGATTGCCACTAATCTTGCTGGATGTAGTATCCTGGATCAAACTGGCTCAGACTCCAGCACAGACTTTATGCAGTCAAAGGCTTTACAGGAAAATTCTGTTCTGGGAGGTGTGCTCACAAACACAGATACTTTTCCCTGGATTAATTTAACAACCAGATGAAGCTCCCAGCTTCAGTCTTCCAGCCTTGGGAAGATCAGCAGGTCTGTGCAGAGCTCCCTGGGGAACCTGCTCCTGTTCCTGCTGGAAATACTCAAATGGGAGCTTGCTTTATCCTCCCTTGTCACACACTACAGCTAACCTAGAGGTGTGTGCAGTGGGGAAATGGCTCATATTTGCCTGATGAGTGAATGGGGAGAGCCAAGGGAAGAACAGAAAAAACTGGAATGTATCCTGTTTTGAACAGAGAGACAGCTCCTGCATGATCAGGAGGAGGTACATAATAAACTGTGGAAAGAGATAAGATGGAGAATAAATGGGAACCATTGCTATCCTTGAGTTACACAGACTGACTGGAGAACACAAGCAGCTCCTCTCCTTTGAGCACCCCATGGGCATCATTAACAACAGACAACGTCTCAGAATCTACTAAATCTACCCTTTTCTTTCCCTCAGGTATAAAATTGGATTCTGTTAGTCTTAGAAAATGCACTGAGAAAAACTGGAATTTCACAAGTCACTGGAAGCTCATGGCTGGGGACATATCCTGAAGAATCACTATTGATTTTCTGTGTTCTCATACTCACCCCTAGGCATAATTTCTTGGCCACTACCCAGGGACAGGATGCTGAGCCAGATGGACCTTTACTCTGAGCAAATGTGGCCTTTCTGATGTTCCTGTGTAAAGCATGACAAACTGGTACTTACAAAAAGCAGTAAAATTTTTAATTTACTGCTGACAAAAACATCAGTTTCATATCCATTATCTTCACCATTAAAAGTCCTGGTACATGATTCTTGTTTTGTAATGAAAACAATAAAAAGCAAAAAATCCTCAGACACAGGCTATTTACTAGCTCCTTCACCAGTTATGCTTCTAAATTTTCTGATTCTCTTCTAGTTTTGAGATTAAAAACCAAAAAGAAAGGTAAACACTGCAATGAAGAGCCCTCAGAAAAACAATTACTGCAAACCTTGTGAAAAGTTTGGAGAGTAGCCTGGTCAGCTGCTTTCCTTGCATTGTACAATCTTATAGGGAACACAGATAGTTTGTCTTCCTCTGAGAATACCATGAGGGTTATCAAACCACAGAGAAGTATGTCTACTATGGTTGAACAATATTGGTAGACTTTTTTTCCTACAACAGTCCTATACAATTAAAAGCTGTCAATTGAACATTGGTAGTTTCAATCTTAATGTCTTTTTTTTGTTCATTTTTAAAGTTACTTTTTTGAGGAAAAACATCCAAAGTTACATCCTCATTATTGCTTTGAAAGGAAATGAGTAATGAATGACAGATACCTCACAAGGACAACTACCCAAGTCCAGAACAGACTAAGAATTTCCTGCTTGGGAATGTGATGGGTTATAGCACAGGATAATACAAAGCAGACAGCAGGCTGTCCTTTTTATGAACAGTAAAATTATGTAATTCCTCTCATTTCTGGGTTCATTGATTTCATAAACACGTGGGACAACTTTAAATTACAGCTTCAGTACTGACACTTGATAGAAGTGAACACAAAGGCTGTGGGCACTGAGCTCCCACTGGTGCCTGTGACACCCAATGGATCAAGCACAGAAGGAAGTTTGCTTTGGAAGTCACAGCAGTGATTGGGTGTCAAAACCTTGGGGCTGGCACTCAGCTCCTTGCAATACACCAGTGCTCTGCCCTTTCAGCTGAAAATGCATCACTGAATCCCATTTCTTGCAGTGAATGATTCAATAGCTGCTGGTCCCTTGGCCTTAGATCAGCTGGTGAGAAACCCATGCTGGAGCTCACTGAGTGAGCTGTTGGAGCTGTGTGCTGGGATTGCTCAGAGAACACCTAATCTGAGGGATAAATGACAAATTTGTTTGTGTAGATCCTTTAAGGAGAATTGGTTGCATGACCTGTGATTGAGATGTCTCCTTACATTTGATGTCTTACAACTTGGACACTTTTCAGTGACATGGATCCATCCTTTCTATATTGGCCAAGTTTGGATTAATTTTGAAGGTTTGTCCAAAATTGAAGGCTATTAAAAATATATAAATATATTTAGTCCAAATTACCAGAGCTTTCTTTTGCCTCTGAAAAGTTCTTGCACATGCCTGTCACCTCTTAAAAAGAAAATTGGATTTACTGCAATAAAAGCAAACCCATCAGTAGCTCCAAAGAGAATAACATCTCATTGTCCAAGTAAAATGTATTGTTTTATAATACCACAGTTTTATTTTCCTTAACAAAGATGCAGGTATAAAATTATTGAATTCAGCCCTGCTCTTTTCACCTAAACACAGATACTCCTTAAGTATTTTCCTCAGGACTATTCAGTAGAGTTCATTAATGGAAAACAAAATGTAAAGCTTTTTAGAGGGTTGTGACTTAGAGGAAGCTTTTGTAAAGATGCTTTTAGAAAAGCATTTGTTTTCCAACCCCAAAATATAAGCTAATAATGACCATTTTTAAAATGAAAACCCAGTTGAAAATGAACCATTGTCACACTTTTTCAAAACATTCCTTGATAATATGAAAATTCCACAAGACAATCTTGAAGCACTTCAATTTTCTCTTTGCTGTCAAGACACTGACCAGTTTTTCAAGTTTTATTTGGTTTCTGTGTAAGGTTCTCCTCACAGAAAGCCACATAATTTCCTCAGTTTACCCAGACAAAATTTTGAGCAGAGTTTTCCCTCCCATTACAAGAGCAAACCTGATCCTGCAAAAGCAAGCATAATCCTCTCTGCATTACTACTAACTGCACTTTAGAGTACTTGTAAAAACACATTCTCCTAGCCAGGCAGTCACATTAGAAGCAGCTGTGGTTCATGCCAAGTACTGTTAGAGAGATAAATTAATCTTCTCTCATAAAATCTCTCAGAATACAATCACAATCACCAATTAAAAAAAATATAAGTACTTTTGGTTTTGGGGACTGAGCCAATTAATATTTAAAAAGCAGATGGGTCTCAGCTTGGTCCTTTTAATGTAACTTGGATGTACTCTGTTGAGCAAATGCCTAATAACTTTGTGGGTGTTTGCTTAGAAATGGTATTTAGTTCAAACACTGGTTCAGTATCTGTACTTTAAAGGGTCAAGTGGAGCTGCTGAATTTGAAAGAGAAGGAAATTCAAATGTTTCATTTGGTCATTTAGAAAAGGCAATACTTAGGGAAGAGTAAGATTAGAGTGCTAAATTAGACTCAGGAATGTGACAGAGAGCATAGCTTGTGCACAGATGCACACAAAGAGGTACCTGATGTGCAAAGGTTTGCCCACATTTTTAAGTCATGTTAGAATAAGACCTGCTGGCTCCTGAGTTATCTGTAAGGACAAGGTGAAGAGCATTTCATAGAATCACTTAGACTGGAAAAACCTCTACAGGGGAGCCCAGCCTATGACCAAACACCACCTGGTCAATTAGACCATTGCTCTGAATCCTTTTCTTAAAGGCCTCCAGGGACAGTGACTGCACCACCTGTGCTGTTGAAGAAACACTCTCCTGAACTGTTACCCTGTGAAGTTCACTTTGTGCCAATAATTAATCTGCCAGGTCCCTGGATGGAGAGTTCACACTTGGATTCAGTTCTTAGGTGCACACAGTCACGATCCAGAGCTCCAATTCGATCTCAGACCTAGTTTAGCATGACAGTGGGCAAAACCCTTCAATTGTTTCAGAGCATCCAAGTGAGAAAACCAAACCCCTGGGAGTGCTGCAGCATTGCTCAGTCAGAAGTGGGTCAATACACAGAGGCCTTGCAGCAGAGACCTTTGTGTTCCTTACAGTGAACCTCCTTTACACTGTCCAGGTATTTCTGGCTGACTACAGATTTCAGAACGTGACTTTATATGAAAAGAAATGAGATGATAATTTCTATCTTCATACAAATACCAGCTGCAAGTCAGTTTTCACCCTCCCTTAGATCAGCCTCACTGAGAGATTGTTATGATGCTGCAGTTCCCCTTTGCTCTGACAACGCTGTGGAAAACACTGGCCTCACCTTCTCCACACTGCCTGAGCAATACAATAAACACAGAATGTTTTGACAGCATCTCCTCTGAACTCTGGAAACAGAGTTTGCTGGAAACACCTTAAAAAGCAAGTCGGAATTCTGAGTTTATAGAAGGGATTCTTACTCAGTTTATCTGTTCTACATGCTTTTGTAAATCTTATCTTTACTAATGAAGCAGCAAGCACAGGGGAATGAGCTGGATTTTGTCCTGTCTCTGGCACTAGCAGCAGAACTGTCAGCTCAGCACTATTTGTAGATTTTCTCTTCCTTGGCTGATGTGAGAGACAGGACACATTTCTCAGGCAGAGGATGAATCTGTGGGTCAGATTCTCTGCTGCAATACAGACTCAAGGATTTCAAAGTGAATGTTATGGCACAGCCATGCTTCAAAAGTAATGGTGAACTTCTGTACTCTTTCTACTCAATGTTTTTCAGAGTAAGTCCTCAATTTTTCAGTCTTAAAAGACAAATGCCAGGGCTATGGAGCCAAATTTCTCACTAATGTAGTTTGAGGCAGCATCAATTTGTATGTACTACAGGGGATCAATCTCTTTTAAAAGAGTCCTGCTGATTTTTATCTATTATTTTCTTTTAGACTTCTTAGACAATTATTTTTAGTTAGCATTTAATCAGAATTTCCTGCTCTCTGGAGGAAACCCCAGCCTGATAAAAGGCTGTCAGGATCCTACCTAGCACCTTTCAGTATGGGAATCAAGCTGGCTGCATTTTGGAAGTAGTTACTGATTTTATTAAAGAAGCTTATGGAGCCCTAGCAGGCCTGCCAGTTGACTACATGCTTCCAAACACAAATGCTTTTGACAAGCACAGTTTGATTTTTAGTTCCTTTACCAGATTTTTCCATTATCTCCCTTGACACATCAGCTTCTTACCACACACAGATCACTACTGATCACAGATTAGGAGCTTTTCTTTTGAAGGTTCATACACATACATCCCTTCTCTCCTTTCCAGGACATTCATTTGTGTTCGTTTCTCTTTTTAACCCTGATGGGCAAATAGCACCAGTGCTGTGTTTGCTCTCTCTCACTGCCTGATTCACAGCACAGTCAGACATGGCAGCAACACAGGACAATTTATATCCAATATTGGAATAGGTGTTACAATGACTTACAGCATAAGGAGAACTGTAAAAGACTTCTCACCTGTAGCTATTACACAGATCAATTTACATAGGAACACATCCTGAAGCCAAGTATAGGACGGTCTAAATTAGAGATGCCAAGGTTCAGGCCTCTTCACAATTCACTGCACCCTCAGTTATATCCAGAACCAATGGTAGTTGCAGATATGCTGCAGATGCATAAGTCTCCCTCAAGAGAAAACAGATATGGAAGACAGTCCTCTCAGGCTGCCAGCAATGAAGAATTTCCCATTACAATATAATACCAGTCACCTTAAAAACTTACATTTTGGGGATATTTTGGAAGGAGAGTGGAGGCAGATGCACCTTCTGCAGTCATAAGTAAATGTCAATGTGTTAAAGGGAGATCTGCAGCATGAGGTTTGTCACAGTGCTCAGAGCTGATTCTGGGTAAGTTTTGAAGAGAATTCAGGGTCTGTGTTTGCAGAGAAGCTGAGGTTGAGCTATAACAGCCAGTGCCAGGATAAACAGCTGAGACTACAACTCTGACTTCCAGTTCTGATTTTGTGTTATGGAACACTTTGCATGTCATCATTCCCAATGCCATTAACAGCCACAAAGAGAGGGTTTACAGCAAAAATGAGAACCCTTTTTCCTTTTCTGTTTTATGCATTAATGTGGCATTAAAAAAGAAAACAACAAGGAAAGCTATAAAGGTAAGAAAGAAATAATACTGCCATTCTGAAGACACTTTAATTCAGCATCAACCTGGCAGCTATGAAAAAGAGGGTCTTTGCAAGCTGCCACCATCACCTATAATGTTTCACAATGGATTTAACACAATGCCTCTCCAGGTATAAAGAAGCAAACAGCACCAGTACCGAGAAAAAAAATGAATTGATATTTTTTCAGAAGAAGAAAGAAGGTTAAGCAGAACATTGGTATTCATGTCCCATCCTCCTTTCTTTACCTCTCCTTTCCCATGATGACTTAGGGTATTTTATATACAACAAGCCCACTATTTATATTAAGGAAAAAAACACAGCCTACCTGCTAGATAGGAAACATACCCCATATTTCAGAAGAGCAATAATGTGGGAAATGACTTATCATGTGTGATTCAGTCTTGTGTTCCAATATGCATATTGGCATCACTACAGTGAACACAGTTAGCACAGAGGATCACAGATTTAGCTGCAAAACACAGCTTTTAGGCACAGTGTTGCACACTGAACTCCCCAGGCCCAAGAAATAGATTGGGACGGACCCTTAGAATCCAGCTCTGCAAGAGTTTATAATACAGAGGAAAAACCTGAGGCTCAGGTATCTGAGTGGCAGATGCACCAAAGTTCAGTATTGTGCTCTTTCCATCTCTGGCTGCTCTGTGGTGTGGCAGCAGGGATGGACTGAGGAGGAGGTGCTGGTGTCACCCTGCTGTGCTGCAGGCAAGGCACAGGCAAGCCAGGCATGTTCTGGGGGCAGGCAAGGGCAGCAGCTGAGCTGCCCAGCTCAGGCATTCATTAATGACACCCACTCATGTCAAGAGCCCCTGTGGGGAGCATTTACAGGAGGGGATAGAAATGAAACCCAAATCTGCACACACCATGCTTTGTGGGAGCCCAGGACACCTTTTTCTCACTGCCATCCCATTGCTCCTAAAAGAATAACCTGTTCATTGATGGTTGTGTACCAGGTAAGCTGCCTTTCATCATTTCTCCCCCAGGGTGACATGGTTCATGCTTTTCCTCCCCTCATTTCCCTGTCTCCTCTGTGCTGAAGTTCTGCCCTTCTCTGACAAAGGGGACTGCACACCCCCAGCAAGCAGTGCCATACCCGTTGGGCCTGCTGTTGCTAAGAGACAGAGAGAAAGAGATCCTACCCACTCAAATTCCCCTACAAATTCCAATATTCCTCCTATTGCTACTCTCCAGCCCTAATGAGATACTGTTGATGCAACCTTGGTATCCAGCAGATCCTTATGGGTTTTATGGGATGTCTTCTCCCACTGAGCAGCACTACTGAGAAAGTCCCAAAATATTATACTACAGTAGATAGCATGTCATTAGGGAATTAGCACAGATACAGATGCAAACTACCCTTGTGGGAAACCACCAAGGCAAGAGGAGATCAGAGATCTTACCTAGATCTAAAAGGCATATGTAGATCAAGACAGGTTCAAAAAAATCCCTGGAAAGCCAAGCTAAAAGTGGGCCATTAGAGGTCACAGCAACTGGCACAGCACAGGTCTGGACTGCTCTACTGCATAAAGTTCCTCCAAATGTTACTAATAATGATTTGATTTCTATTTTATTTCTACCTTTCCCCCTAAAATGCAGAGGAGACAATTCTTCTGGCAGGAGTCTCTCTCAAGCTTACAGAAACACTAGCAAGCACCAAATAATAACAAATCTTATTGAGAAGGGAAAAATATGGGGTTTTAAAAACTCTTCTGAAGCATTGTCATGTTGCCAGGGTGACTTTTGCAGACTTGTAATAGTTCACAATTTCAAGCCCTGTTTGCTGCCCATGTCTTTCAGTCACACCAACTGCAACTTGCTGGATTCTTAACTCTGTTAAATTGGAGACACCAATGAGTATGTATGGAGAGAGTTCAACCATCACACCAAAACCATGGAAATATGCCAGTGGGTGATGTCATGATATCTTTGTGTGTGCACAGAAATCTCTTAGGCCAGAAAGCTTCTCCAGCTGAACAGGAAGCATAAGGACAGTGGATTATGGAGATTAAGAGAAGACTATTTCAATATCTAAAAAAAAATAAATTCAAGGTTATGAACTAGCCAAAGGGCTCCAGATTAATTTTACAGAGAGAGTAGAGCTTGGGGTACAGCAGCAAACAACTTCAGAAGTACCCATGGGAATGCTGTGAATTAATAAAGGGAGAAAAGTGATTTGGGATCAGTCTGTAGGAAACTGGGGCTTCTGTTGCACCTTTACAAGTTGAACTTTCCATTCATAAGACAGACAGACATCAAACAGGTCACCCTAAGAAGGGCACAACTAGATGGCAAGCTAGCCATCTGCTTGTGCCTTTGTCAGCAGGGCTGAAATGCCTAACACACTCTGAGATCACCTCTCTTCATGTAGATATTTGTGCAAAGTGATAAAATCTGTTCATCTTCCCATGGAAGCATGTTTTCCACACTTAGATAATTTGAAATTGATCTTAAGGATTTCTAGTATTAAATAAATCTGTTTTGGAAAGAAAAAGGCAACACCTCAAAGTTTGCAACAAGTATTCCCTTTCTGTGTGCTAGAAGGCAGTTTGGGATCAAAATCCCATGCAGAGTACCTGAGATGAACAGAAACTTCTGAAGAGAGACAAAAATCAGAAGCATACAGGAAGCTGATGGGCAAAGCAGCAGGTGGAGGCTGACAGAACTATTGCTCCCCCTGACAAAGAAGAATTACAGATAGCTGAGAACATGGCATATTTGAGGGGACAGCTCTTCTGCAGAGTAGAAAGGCAAATTATGCACAGAAGCAGCAGACGTGGATGAAGCAAGTTTTCTGTGCAATGTTTATAAGGAATGGGGAATGTGGAGAGGATGCCAAGAACAGCCATACATTTTTGGGAAGAAAGCAGAAATAGTCATAAATTGAGATAATGCCAGAAATAGTTATAAAATTTTTTAGAATGTCACAAGGCTGACAAAACATCAGGGCCAGATGGGATCTGTCTCAGAAAAATCAAGCAATTAACTTAAAAAAAACCCCAAAAAACAAAAACAACCCCCCAAAAAAACAAAACCCAACAACAAACCCCAAACCAAAAATACAAAAAATATAGCAGCATATGAATGAAAAGAGTGAGGTCCATCATGCTTCAGACCCCTGCCACTTTCACATGGACAGCTGAGTGAAATAAGCCCTGCCTGAGCTCAGTAAAAGCCATACTGGATGTGCCACAGGAAGGTAGAACTACCAAGGGTGCAGCTGCTTACAGGGAAAAACTTCACAGAGTTGCAGCCCTTTGCAGCCACTTGCAAGGTGCCCATCTCAAAAGGCAGCAAACACCTTTGGGAAAAGCTGCTGTCCAGAGCACTTTGTGTTGCTACTGAGGAAGAGGGGTGGGGACACACTTCTGGGATGAGAGTGTTAAAAACCAACCAGAGAGACCAGAAGTGAACAGGAGCTGGTGGGCTGGGGAGGTGCTGGTGCATATTGAGGCCTATGAGGGATCCAAAAACCAGGAAAAACCCCACAGCTTCACTTCCACAGCGAGGGGGTGGACACAGAACAGAGGTGTTAATTAAGGACACACAAGAAGCACTCAGGAAGTTATGACTTCATTAATGGCAATGACTAAATGGAGAATCATAGTTAAAGCTGTTGGGCATGGGTTTTCCAGTTTAATTGGGCATTTAAAATGCTCTTTTAAATGCAGCGACTCTAACAGTCTGTTCAACGCAGAAGAAAAGTTTCTGGGGCAAAGTTTCCCAAGCAACCAGAGTAAGGGTTTCACAAGAGGAATGTGCACTGGCCTTGCAGATAAGGCACTAGGATGCTTAGGGTGAGATCATGTAATTGAATCTCTCAGTCTCTGGTGACATGGCTGGACAGTTCCCTACAGCCATATCAATAATAAGTATTCCAGCTGCCTCAGCCAGCATTCCTATAGAGCCCAGGAGAATCAGATGCTGCAGGGAAATTTCTACCAGCTATTTGTGACACAGAGCTCAGTGCAGATTTCCTCAGTGAAGAGCCCTAGGCCTCCTCTAGCACAGACAATTACTTTGGGATGGAAAGCACCACTGAACACTGAAATCTCCCTGAAATAAAGTGGTTCAGATTGAATTAGGCAGTTTTGTTCAAGGGTAGAAAACTGCAGGCTGTCCTCTCTCCCTCAGCCTTTGAAAACCAAAAGCAGTTATGGAAGTCTTTCCCTGAGCTCACCATATCCTCTATCCAGCATCTATCTAGCTGCTTCCCCTTTTTGCCTAATAAATCCAGAAACAGAATAATTTTCATCACAAACACCCCTTTCAGGATTTTGGGAATACTTCCTGCCCAGTCCCCATTGCACTTGACTCATCTCTTTAAATCAATGTCCCAGGTATAGGCGTCCTGTGGGCGAGAATAACTCACAAGAACAGCAAATGCAACATTAATCCCATTCGAGATTAAAAGGAATTTAAGCAGGTGTTTCTCTTTGCCAAAAAGCAATTTAAAGTAATCTTCCAGCTCTGGCAGGAGAAATAAAAAAGAGGTAGATGGATCTCAGGAAGAAAATAAATATAGCTTAGCAGGCAGTGGTTTAAACTGATAGCACATTGATAGCACAAGAAGTCTTCTGCAGCTGGATGAATTGCTAAAACAACTGAACCAGCCTTCCTTCCCATGTGTCCTTGCTTGAGTCCACATACAACAGGACTTTCAGTCCCCATGGACACTACTAATGCCAGCTCCCATTGCCTGAGCAGCAGCTTCTGTCATTATTGCCATTATATCCTGATTATGACAACCTTCAGTTTTACATTCACAACTCTTGCCAACATTAGTTGGGTGCATTAGGCTTTGAGTGAAGATTTGCAATTTCTTCTTTTGCTGAACAAGCTTAAAAATACCATTTTTCTCCTATTTTAACTCCTAATAGCTACAGAACATTGCTACAATCTGTTGTATGTCAGTGCAGCATTTGCAAAACGAGCGAGTACAGTCTCAGAAAATTAAGTCCCCTACTTGCTCATAAGGGAGGGAAAGAATTGGCAGCAGGTAAAGTTCATGTTGCAATGAATACTTGACAGTGCATATCCAAAACTTCTCCCTCTTGAACATAGCAAGAGGGCTCCCCTTTGGATCACAGGATGCTCCCTCACTGAGTCCCATCCCCACTGGAAAGCTTGAAGTCCAGTGGGTTATATCATAAACCCCCCTGAAATTCTTACACATCACTGACCATCAGTGGTGGATCTCAGGAAAACTTTCCTCAGGAAGAACCCTTTGTCTCTTCTCAGCAAGTCTGCTTGAAATTATTAAACTCCTGCTGAGGATATCTGCACCTTGGAACAGACCAGAGACTTACTGGTGTCCCACAAAGGGCTGGACAAAACCTTCAGCATGGACCAGAGCCCAGGCAGCTGTGCTTAAGAGAACTTAAAACATGTTCTAATCCATGCATAACACTCCCCATCCCACTGGAAACCCCTGAGCTATCCAGCAGTGCTTATGGCTTACACCTCATCTGGTGTGACCTGTGTCACAACGGCTGCTGATCTCCATCCAACTGAGACTACAAAGTCATAGGCAACTGCAGCAGAGAAACAAAGACTGAATGACTCACTCTTCTGGACCTTTAAATAATTTTAATTATTGGTCCCTCCAGAGAAGAGGTAGAACAGTACCAGGAAGAGAACTCTCTTCCACTGTTCCTGTGTGGGTAAATTTGATTCCTCACAGCTGTCAAATAGATGGGTACCTTTTTTCAGGATCAAAATTTATGTGTGCTGGTAAACCAGCCTCTGTCACCACCATGATTCAAGCAAATCCCAAGAAAGGGGAGCAGCATGTGCTTTTCTATTTCTCAGCTTTCTGAAAGGGCTGTCTTATAATACATAAGATTTAAACCTGTCTGAACTGGTTCTTATTGAGAAGTAAAAAGTACTATGTAAGAGGTAAAAAAATTGATCTAAGGAGCAATTTCATTTAAGGCAGAGCATGACAGCTTTGCAGTAGTTTACCTGATAGACTGCTGTGGTTCTCAAGCCACAGAATATCATTTGCCTCCCTCAGAGTCAATCTGAGAGAAAGAGACTCTGTGCAAAAATCTCCCACCTCATCTCACATTCCTACTAGAAAACACGTCCAAGAATGACCTTAAGGGGGCCCATCCAAGTATAAAATGAAGGGAATCTCATCTGTCCAAACACTGCCTTAAGCTGTAAGTCAGGCATCCTAAAGTCCCTAAATCCACTCAGTAATCCATTCCCACTTACCTTTCAGGGTTGTTTAATCTTTCAGGCGCCTAAATTTAAAGGTGCTTCATTACATAGACAAATTATTTCTCTGTCACATAATTGCAGTTGCCTCCTGCTGCTCATTAGTGCTCCTCTGTGAACAGTGGTATTTATCTATGACCTGCAGTCCTGCTGTGATGTACTATAGACTTTTGAATCCTTCTTATGTCCTTCAGGGTAGCCATGACCAGAACATGATGGTAACAGCACTCAGCTTTTGAATTATGGTCTCTGGCAAAATGTACTCACTCAGGAAACCAAATTCACAGATGCTTGGTTCTACTTTGCACAAAGTGTACTAAACCATTAGATGCTTGTCCTCCAAAGAGGGAAGAGCAGAAAGGATGCCAAATGGATGAAGATACCTAATTTCCCCTACAAGTTTCTCCTAAATTTAGCCATAGAAACAAATTCTCGACTTAGGCAGATTTGATCATTCCTGAAAAATTGAAGAATCTGTCTCTCCACCAGCTGCAACAGAGAACTTGCATAGCTGTGTAAGGAAACTCGATTTTTTGGGTGAGGCTAAAAGTTCTTGAAGGGACAGGGTCTCATCTTGGCCTTCAACAGCAATTTGGCTGTGCTGGAACAAGGCTGGTACCAGAAGCTACAGGACAAAGCTGAAAGAGAAAAATGGATCAGCCTGTAGAGACACTGGGTTTGGCAAGGAGATGCCCCTCAGTAGAAAAGAAGGGGGAAGAAAGGAGACTGTATTTTGTGAGGTGTAGGAATAGATTTGGAAAACACAAACATATTAAACCAGAAAGCCTTGGGCATTTCCAAGCACAGTAACTGATCTACTGAACCACGGTATGAGAGGACTTAATAATCCAAAATACTAAATGTCACAAGAGCTAACACCTTAGAAACTTTGTACTGCCCACACTTACAAAAAGTGACTGCATAGGAGCATCACATAATGCCTGTGATCAATAATCAGTTCATCTTGGGGAGGATTGCTCAAATCAAAGAACAAGATGGAAGTGCACAGAATGCTAAATCAGTAACAAAATGTTACGCTATGTTGCAAGGTAGAAAGTTTCACGGAGAAAGGGGGTAATGAGGGTACACCAAGAAAAAGGAGAAAAGGGGAACTTTTCAATAGTATAAGAGAGTCTCCATAAGCTCAAATGGGGATAGAGACGTTCAGGACTTTTAAAAAATAATCTGCAGCAAAACAAATGGCCAGTGCCACAAGCTCACCCCCTGTGACACTGGCAGCTGGTGTTTATAGTGTTTCTGATGTGTTTATAGCCTTCCTGATGTTTTCCATAAGTATGTTTGTTCCAATGACAGAAGGGAAATGAGGGGAAAACATACAGGTAGCACAGAATTAATAGAGCAAGGACCTTCTTTTCCTTATTATAGATTTTCGTGAGTGTCTGAAGATAAATTAACATCTGCCTCTAAGTTCTGTCCTTTTTGTCCATTCCCACCCAAAAGACTTAATGACAAGGAAGAGCAAAAGAAAGACTAAGACAAAGAATATTATTTCAGTGGCAGAAAATTGTCAACAGGATACAATTCAGAGCAAAGGACTTCCACTGGACAACCAGTTGGTGCCAGGGGACAAGCAGGGTAGAAATTGATTCTAGTCAGGTTGCTTTCTTTATCTTACATGATGCAGCTGCTTGACACTTTTGATGGTTTCAGTAAAGGTTAACATCTTTGTTAACCTATAACAGTCACAGGTGAGTTCCAGAATAAATCTCCGAATCTCTAGAGATCATTCTAGAGGCATTGTCAAATCATTTGGACAAATTGAGACTGGCATTAAGCTTCAGTCACACTAGTTTAAAACAGCAGCCCACAACTGAGCTGCAGACAGACCCAAATCCAAAGCTGTGATGCAATAATCAATAGATTGAGCTCCAGATTTTTGTTCATATCTCACATATCTTGGAAAACTCTGAATGCAGGAAGACAAACTATGGACCGAGGTATCTGCTCTACTTTCAGGGCAGGCATGGATGACTCAAAACAGGGCAAGGGAATGTTTGTGCTTGCAGAATTGCTTTGAGCCTGTCCAGAATGTTTCTCTAGTGCCTATCCTCTATCCTCACCTACCTGATAAGTACAGATTTTCCTGACTATTTTCCCAGTTTCTCTGTTGGTAGACACTACTTACTGTGGATTTTCTCTTTCTGAGCAACACAGCTCACACTGGGTGAATTTAGGGGATGTTACAGAGTCTGGCACACACACATGGGGCAACATGTAACAGTCCACAGCTGTTTGGAGGAAGAACAACTGCACAAACACTGAGCTGAAAAGAAAGAAAACCAGCCACATGCATTAAAATATGAAGATTCTTGCGACAAGGTCCTTGTGCTTCCCAGAAATTACTGCAATTCATTTTGCACAGGCTGTAAGATGCTTTAACTGAAGCCCAGAAAGGAAGGCAGGAGCCAGGGGAACAGATTTGTCCTGGAGACTTAAGCATTCCTTGGTGATCTTGGTACCATCACATGTTTTCAAGACATAGGACACAGCTGTAAATGACAATAATAAAAGTCTTAAGCTAAAAGAAATTTATGGAAATTAAAATTTACAGTTATTTTGATGCTCACAGAACAGAATAATAATAAATAAATATTAAGCTACTATTGTTCCCAGTGGACTCAATGCAGGATTTCCACCAGATTGGACACAATGAATCCTTTTTTTTTTTTTTTTTTTAACTAGTGGGAAGCCTTGTGTGTGCAGGATATACCCATGTACTATGTCAGCAATAAGTGCAGCTCTCACTTGCACCAGGAAAAGCTCACTGAGTCACAAACCCAGCCTCATGTGACTGTCTGACACTTGTCAGACGAAAGCAATTTATGAGTCTCAGTGTCACGACAGTCGCAAGTCTCTGTTCTGACATGGGCCACAAGTGGCACTTAAATAAGTCATTCCTCTGTGCAGAGGAACATTTGTCTGTGAGGACACAGGGCTGTGCCAGCCCCAGTTTCAGCTGGTACAGTGGATTTTCTAGTGGCAGACATGATTCCAACCTCCTGCACATGAATGAAATTAATTGATCTTTTCTGTTAGGAGAGCGCTGTACTCCTTGAGCCAAACTCTGCTTTCAGTCACAGATTGTGGAGCCGTGCTGGATTTACTCTGGTGTTCTGGAGTGCAGACTGCAGGGCTCCTCCTGTCCCCCAGGGATTGTTAGTGAGCAGCAGCTCTGCCTGGCTCCTTATTGTCTTTGTTAATAACACTTCTAATGACTTGTGTTTGCATCTATTTTTGTATCTCCTAACATACTGGTAAGACACTCAAGGCTGCTTTGGAAGGAACCCAAGCTCAGGAGCGGGGTGTATTTAAAATAGATGGACCCCTGGTTGCTGTAGATATGTCAGTGGTATTCATTCAGTTTGCAGGAGTCTTTTTCTCCCTTCCAAAGTCAGAGGCATTCTGTGGTGGGCCCAGTCCTCAGAGCACTGTAACAGAGAAGCACCATCCCTTCCTTTTGCAGGATCACCAATTCTCCACTGAACAACTTGTTCTCCACAAGAACAGGGAGAAAAGGAGAGCACAGAAAGAAGAAAAGGTCATTCTACAGCCTCAGGGTAAACTAGTACTAAACCATCTGATCTTAAGATCCCCTTGGCCTGACAACACTTCTCTCATTGTTTAGTGTACAACTCAAAATGTCCATACCTGCAAAATGTTTGAGATACAGCTTATTCAGACTCTGTGGAAAACAAAGGGAAAAACTCCCATCATAAAATCTCCTATGACAGCTCCTTGAAAGTTGGCTAGTGACCATACCAAATCCCTTCTCCTGCTCTCAGGTAGGATATCACTCTCCTCTGATAGGTGGTTGGTGGCCATGAGCCACATGCTGGAGTGCCTCAGGCCTGGTGGATATGGAATTTTTGGGATACCAATCAAAGCCCCAGCATTTACTTCCCACAGCAACACCCACGTGCAGTGTAACCCAGCACAAAGCCTTGGCAATAAGGCCACCACTATCAACCAGAAAGTCCAGCTCAAGTCTGGTCAGCACTGAGACAAGGCTATTTCACACACAAGTTCTCTGCCCATGCCTGCTTATCGAGGAACAGACAACTACACTCTTTGCAAGACTGGAGCAAGTCAGAGGCCAGACTCCTCTGGTTTTAAGGGTTACAAGAGTGTGGAAAGTGCAGCCACGTGCAGGACGCCCCTGTTGCCATCTGGGCCAGCACCACCTACTCTTTCACCAGACATCCAGGAAATTCAGCTATCTCAGCTCCCTTTGTGCCTGCCCTTGGCACAGCAGCACTATTTGTCTTCAGCTGTACAGTGCTTCCTGCAGCACTTATCCAGAGAGAAGTCTGGGGGGAAAATGTGTTCCTAGCCCTGCATGTCAACATACTGGTACTGTACTGGTGTGCCAGGGGAGTTCCATGGTCTGAAACCTTGAATTCAGGTTGGTTTGCCTTTTTTTTTTTTTAAACCATTGTCTCCACTGCAGAAAAATAATGTTATATAAATATATATATATAACAGCTCTGTGAGCTGTTTTCATGCTGAGAAGCAAAATGAACATTTTAAAAGATCAGATCTGAGGAAATCTGAATATTCTTAGTACACACAAATATCACCTCTTTTTATAAACAATAACACTATTTTCCTAAAAAACAAAATAAATTCAGCCCAGGGCCACATTTCCTTGCTTTGGTCCCAGCAGACCTTTCCATGGATGCCTGCCTCCCTGGTTGAAGCTCTCCAGCACAGCCCCCTGTCTCCTCAGCCAGAGTGAAGCCTGCAGCACACACTGCTCGGGGAGCAAGCAGCAGCCTCAGCAGAGTGATGTTCCCACCAATTTGCTTGTTTAGAAAAGCTTGGGAATGTCACAACTTGTTACACGATGGTATCCTTAATATCCTCGGGAGGCAGTCATAACTTCTGCCTGAGGCGCCCAGGAACTTCCACGAGCACCAGCAGCACAAAATTAATGAAGCAGCTCAGTCTGGGAGTGGTGGCATTTTAGTAGTGGGTAGAGGAAGCCTTACATACTGCCAGCTAATCTTGGAGAAATAAATTAACTAACTCATATTTGTCACAGGCTTTGAGGTATTCCAAGGAAGTGTTCCATAAAAGCCAACTTGTTATTAAGTATTTCTGACAAAATATTGTTTTAATTAATCTCTGTCTTAGATTTTCTATTTGGGCTACTCTCACAATGGCCTTTTGCTTGCTCTTACTGTAGGTAATGTGGGCTCACCCACACAATTTCCAGAACCTATAGAGAATTATATCACTGCAAGTTATTGATTGTGTTCCAACTTGGATTCGGCTTTGTACAGGCTCTAATTAATCCATGTCCATACCATAAGGATTTCTCATCTGACTGTGGTTTGATCAACCAGCAGAGAAATATAGAGTCCATATCAGTTACATCAGATCTTTGCAAGAGAAAGTGCAGCTCTCAAATAGCCTTGTGTCTAGGCAGTACAGGGTCTAGCCTGTCATGAACCATTTTGATGGAAATAAATGTCACCATTAAAAAAAACCAAAAAACAATCAAACAAAATAAAAATACAGAACAAAAGAAACCAACCCCCCCAAAAAAACCCACAAAAAAAAAACAAAAACAAAAAAAACCCAACAAAAACCACACACCAAAAATCCCTCCCCAAAAAGCCACATTGGTTAATATATTTCAGAAACATATCTAAACTTTGTGCTTGAACAAAAAAATCTTATGTGCTTAATCAAAAAAAGTCAGAAGATTTTTTTGGATGAAATGCATTCAGAAGACAAACCAAAAGATAAGCAAAGAAAATAAAGAGAAAATAAAGCAAAGAAAACCTGTTGTTAAAGATGAGAAAATTTACATGGGTTGTCTATGTTTTTGTGGTTTCAAGCAGTAAGTAGAAAAATAAAATAATGTAACCTAGGAAGACGATTCTGCATTTCCCTCATTTAGTTTACCCAGGCTTTTCGTTATGCTAATTTGTACTCTAATCAATTAAACTGTTGAATAACGCATTTGACGGGTGGTATTCAAGTGGCATAAATAAAGTAGTTCAAGGTTTCTCTTGGAATCTAAATTCCTAGCAGGAGTTTTTTGGCAAAACCGCAGCTTCAAAATGCACAGTAAGACACAGACTATACTCTCTCTCATGGAAAGATCCTGTATACGTGTCACACTCACATGTTCTATCAGGATTAATGCCTTTAATATTTTCTCCGTTTTCTCTGCCGAATCCCGTCTGCAGGGACAATTATTGGTGGTTTTTCGTGTGTGTGTTTCTATTATTTTTTTTTTTAACCTAGACACGCTCAAGTTTTGCTCCCATTTCACCCTCTGAATTCTGTGCTAAACCAAAGTTACCAGCCCTACAAAGCCATGTTTCGTCTCTTGGCACCGAGGAATGAAGACACATTTTCACACCGAGCTGCGCTTAGCTCTCCAGGGACACAGTTTTCTTTCCCTTCCAACTCTTGTGGCTCCCCATCCTTTTCCTCCTTACCGCAGGGATTTTTAAACACTAAACGCGTGTGGGTTTAATTTACACTTTTTCTTACACCTGCTGTTTTTAAAGGGCGCGCGGGGCACGATCTTCCTGCGCTTCCTCCTCGGGAGTTCTTTCCCCATCGCAGCGGGGAAGGGGACAGCCCTCGCCCCGTCTCTGGCTGCCGGGCGGGACGAGGCGAGGGGCGCGCAGCGGCTGCGGCTCCGGGAGCGCCCCGGG
>WEIU01004127.1:391775-512006 GCA_013389925.1 Aegithalos caudatus
TTCCCTCGGATGGCAGCAGGGACCGGGGCTGGGGCGGCCGCCTGACCCCGCTCCGCCACTCCGCGGGCACGGCCGGTCCCCTGTCCCGGAGCATCCCCGGCGCCTTCCGACCCCTCCGTTCTCGCCGGGCGGGGATCGTGCGGTGTAGAAGGGATCAGCCGTTCGGGCTCTCGTGAACTGTGATTTCAGTCAGGGAACCAAAGCTCATAGTGACCACATCACTTGCTAGTTAGAGACGAGCTCTCAGTGCCCACCGTCCTGCGTGTTCTACGGAGACCCCTGGAAAATGTTAGAACCGTTGTCCAGAGAAACTGGAGATTCACCGTTTCTCAACATAAAGTCTCTAGTGTGCTCAGATCCTTAAGATGTGGCTACATCCTTTCTATATTTTCTTTTCTCCACTTGAATTAGGAATTGCTTACTGCAAGAGGAACTTAAGAGTTTGAACACTACAGAAGCCCCGGGGATACAAAGCTAAATACAAACATTCTAGCTGAAAGCAAAATAACCACATTAATAAAAAACCAAAAACAAACCAAACCCAAACAGAATAATCCATAACTCATTAATGCATACCTCAAGTCTCTCATAGTCCATTTCTGTCTGCTGTTACTGTAGCCACCACAGAAGCCTTCCTTGTGATAAGAGAGTATCCTCTACCTAGCCCTGCTTTTAAAGAGCTATTGCCTGCTTTTAATTGCTTCATGTGCTTCAGGTGGCTTAATTCTTTAACAAATCTGAAATTCTTCAAGTTCTGATTAAAGTACTGCCCAAGTGTGGCTGGGATAGTATATGCAGCATGTAGAAGCCACTGCTATTCCAGCGTGCTTGCTCTGAACCTGTGGATGTATTCCAGCGGAAAACTTGCACCTTTTGAAATACCTCTCAGTTTTCCTGTGAGAGGACTGGTTTGTGTGCTTCCAGATGCAATCCATTGTGCTCAGGTGTGTTGTTTTCCCATCCGTTGTGTGCAGCCACCTGAAGAACCTCAAGTGATGAATCAAAGACAAACTCTGGAGTTGAGTTCTGTCACTTTAGGTTTCCTGGAGCTTACTTTCCCGCTTTGGAGAGAGAAGTTCAAAACCAGAGTTTTCAAAGTGAGTGTTATTTTCTGTTGGCATTGAAGACAACACATCTTCACTGTAAGGTACAGGAAAAAAGCTGACTTGCCATGCCCTTTTCCTTACCCAAATTATCTGACACATCACAAAGCACACTAGAAGACCCTCAGCGTTCTCCCTTCATCCCAGTTGGGCAGATCCCCATAAGCCATTCTTGTGTTGGAATTGGCTTGAAGTGTGTTTCTCTGCCCAGAGCTCTCCCTGGGTGCTGCAGTGGATCTGCTGGGGGTAGCCAGGCTGTGCCTTCCCTCATGCAGAGGGTGCCTAAGGCAGGGCAGCAGATAGCACTGCCTTCCTCAAGGTGAGTGTTCAGGGCTCCACATCCGTGCTGGTTGGAAGCTTGGGAGTTGAATCTGGACTGTGCAGCTCTGTTGGTTGTGTAACCACTGACAGGCTGGACCACCACGAAATTGTTTTAAATTCTATTTTTTATTGTATTTGTGTTTGTTTTTTGTTGTTTTTTTTTTTTAATGGGCGGAGATTTAAAAAAAATTGTTTGCCCTTTGATGCACTGATTTAAGTGGTACGATCCAGCTGGCTGTGCCACTGCTACTCCTGGTACCCTGTTGCAAAAGTAGCAAACCAAACAAACTACAAATGAAAAGGAATCCTTCCCTGTGGCATCCCCACAGCCTGGCAAAATGCAGTGTTTTGGAGATGCATCCCAAGCTCAGTATGCAAAGCATGGCACTTAGTTTGTACATAAATGAACCATTCTGTTAATGAAGCTGCTAATATCACATGCATTTTGAGAGAAAACTCAGTCTGAGATGACACACCTGACTAGAATACAGCTATTTACAATCTCAGCCATATCCTGTCATGTATCACATAGCCCACACACGAGGGGAAACAGGAGGATCACGAATCTACTGGCAGGAATGTTCAAGGTAAAAAGAGATTTTGTGTCATTGTTGTGCTTCAGCCATCTCAATGAGCTGAGCAATGCTTGTAAAATAGATAAGATTTGCAGTGGTGTGAAGTATTCACATCAAGGATGTGAGCCTCTTCCCTGCGAAGTAAATGGCAAAATTCCCATCAGTTCTTGTAGTCCAGATTGATAACATGTTAAAATGATGTTTCACAGGCTCCCTGTATATCTCTGCCTGCTTAGTTGGAGAGTGTGACTGTGCTTAGGTGTTAATGGAAGTCCCCTGTTTCTCAGTCCCTAAATTCAACCCTCATCTGTTTTGTAGTTGTCATTTGTGTGTAGACCCTGCAGTGCAATTGCAAAGAATGGTCAGAGACCACCAGAGTAGACAGTAAAATGAGCAACATTGAATAAATCAAGTTTTCCACTGCTTGGAGACTGGTGCATCAGAGGTTTTCATTAGTGCCCTGTGCTTCAGAGCAGTGGTATCCAAATAGAAATTGCATTCTGATTCCAGCTTCCAAATCTTTGGGCAGTCTCTCTCCATCTGAAAGGCTCTATTTTTAGTTAAATTATCTTTCCTCTGTTACAGAAGTCACCTGTGAGGGTAAAATATGAAAATTTAAAATATCTGGTTTATTTTTCCTTTGTGCTATTTATATTTTGCAGTAGTACTCCATTTGGACAGCAGAAGTAACACTTTCTCTTTGTTTACAATCAGTTTATTATTTTCAGTTGGTTAATACTCAGAGTTTTATGTAATAACTCAGAACTGCAGTTTTTAAGATGCATTGTAAACTCAGCTTTAACTACTCATTCCGTACGTTACAAAAGATGCAGTTCATAGTAATTCTTTTTCATACCCAGGGGATATGTTAACTTTTGCCTTGCCAAAACTTAAAATTCAGACCAAATGCAGTGTAAAAAATCTTGATTAGTCCATCTACTTGTGGTCCATTCTGCTGAATAGCCTTGAGATTACACATTCCTTCCATTCGCTGTGACAGGCGTGACCACTTGGAAATGTTCTGGATCAGTTTTCCATGGTCCAGTGCAGTCTTTCTCATCTGTGTCTAACAGGGCTATAGGGCTGATCTGTAATGAAGGCGTCCCAAACTCAGGTTCTTAAAAGAGTGGGTAGGAAGAGGAGGGAGGAGTCCGAGGGTGCTGCGGCAAAAGCCATGGTGCCTTGGCTACCAGCGCTCCAGCTCTGCCACAGGCATTGCAACCTCTGGTCTGCCTTTGGGTTTCTGGAGCAGGATCTGAGGCTTCAGGGCCAAATCATGCAGTGGGAAATGGGAGATGCAGCTGTCAGCAGAGAGGGAGGTGTACCCAGTCCTGCCATTCCCGCAGGATGGAGCGGTGTGCGCTGCAGATGGCAAAGGGAGAGGGGCTGGCCGTGCCCTTTAGCTGGCAGACGGCGTTCTCCTGGAGCTGCCGTGTGCCAGTCAGCGTGGGAGAAGATCTGGCTCCTTGTCATTCCCGGAGCCGATACATGGGAATCTTGCCCTCCTTCCTCTCTGCTCTTTCTTCTCTCAACATCCCGTGTGTGGGAGGGGGTAAATGGAGCGGGGGGAACTTGAGGGAAATGTGAGAAGTGAGTGAAATTATCTGAAGCCTGAGGTATTCTCCAAGATTAATCCCTCCCGTTGGGAAGGGGGTGGACTTTTGGATCACAGCCTGCGTTGTACGTGTATACTATTTTTATGCAGAGAGTAATTGAAATACGTTCCATAAAATTATGTTAATGCAGGATAGGAGAGCAGCCACCCGTGTGCCATGAAATAGCCCGTGGAGGAGTTCAGGAGTGACAGCCTCTCACAGCAGCTACAGAAAGAAGGGGTGATTCCCAGCCCACTGAACTTCTTTCTTCCATTGTTCCACAGTGCAGCTCTCCTGTTCCCGGGTGTGTCAGCCCCGTATCACGAGTCTTCTGCCATCTGTTTATTCAGTCTTGATGGAGTTCAAGCACTGCACCTTCACAGGGTGAATGTGGCTTTAATATTCGATTTATAGAAGCCAAGCTTCTTCTCATTAGAAACCTCAAGGCTCTCCTGAGCAGAATGAGCTCTCCAAAGAGCTGAACAAAAGTACAAAACAAAACACTCGAGAAAGTTGAAGGTATAAGATCTGCATAAAATTACCAGTACCCATTTTATTTTTGTGGTTGGAATCGTAAATAGATGCCTCAAGCAAAATCCATTGCCTTCATTATTGAAACAAATAATTTCAAGGAAAAAACACGTTTTCTTGTCTACAGTAGAGGAAACAGTGCAGAAAAGAAATTTGGGCTCTCAGACATACATGCATTAAAATCTCAAACTCCCTTTGTATTTATGATTCTTTTTAATTATTTTTTTTTCTTTTAAACATTAAGTATAAAGCAAACCAAAGAGTCTGTGTGATTTACAAGCTCATTTGTGGAAAACGAAGGTTTTCTCGAGTGTTTGTGTCAATTTGTGAACTTTACTGCTGCAGTTTTTAGCTAACATTGCCTTTCAGCCTGTGATGCTGGTAGTGTGCAGAAGCAAGCTGTTTGTTCATGGGAGCAAAATTAAACAAACCTATTGCCAGTAGACTTCACTCTGGCAGGTTTTGTATTCTCCACTGAAAAGGTCAAGAAGTCCTTTATGGTGATTTGTGCTTGTGCAAGGTGGGAAATGAAACCTGCAATAAAATGTGTGCATCCAGGTTTTAGTGCTCCATTACTGGTACCAGTGGTATCAGCTGTAGATTATCCTCACAGTGAGGTAAAGCCAGGCACAAGAACAGCTGAATCTGAGGTTTTTGCACCTGCAGGTCTTTGTTCTTTTCAGTGTGTAGAAAGCCATTAAATTCCTCTCTTTTTTTTTTTTTTTTTTTTATAGCAGAGATTTAAGTGAGAACTCTAATTGTATCATATAACTTACCTGTCAGATGGTATTGAACAGTCATTCCACAATCTTACCACCACTGGGTAGTCTGGAATATTTTTGTTCTATGATGTGTCTAGACCCCCCAGGATGACAATCAATCCTGGAAAAGTCAAAAGAGGTTCACAAGTTTTTAGTGATCTGAATAAAGCGTTTCAACTTTGTAGCTCCTTGATTGAGATGACTCCACCTAGTGTATCTGATCAGAAAAAAAAAAGAAAAATTTTATCTGCTGAGGGACCTGATGTGGTCAATTAATTAATTCAATTTAATGTTGAATGGCATGCTTTGCAGTATTTTAGGCAGAAAGGTGCTTTCTGCTTTGCCTGTAGTTGCCTGAATGCTTAATTAATTAATTAATGCTTAATGCTGAATGCTCTTCCTCCCATTCCTGTGTGTAACACTGGCTTCCTTCCTTGAGTTTGTCTGCCCAGCCATGGTGGTCTCGTGTACGAGCTGTCATACTCCTCCTCCTGTGCCCTCCTTTACAAATGCAGTCATGGGCACGCACGGCAAAACCTCTCCAGTGCCTCGTTTGTGATCACAGCCTCAAGTCACAGCCCAAATATTTAGAACTGTTTCTGTCCTCTGGTTAGTTTTTGCTTCTCACTTGCTACAGTTGGTAGAACTCAGCTGTTGAGCTCCCCTTGCACTTAAATTGACTTTTTGGTTCATTTTGCTGTCGAGCTGTGCACTAACCCAGTGCTGCAGCCTTTGAATTGCTGTCCATGCCAGACCAGCTAAAATGCAAACAAGTTTCTCTGCCTCCCTCACTCCTTCTGTTTCCACCAAAATAGAAGACAAAAGAAATGGCCAGGGACGTTTTTGTTCACTGGTTTTTGCTCACTGCTGCTGTTGAAGCAGCTCTGTGGAGATATTCATTACTTAATGAACACATAAGGAGACAGGGTTTGCTCGGCAGCTTGTAATCTTGTTTGTCATTTAATGCAGTTTGGACAGATGTACTTGAAGATTAAAAGTGAAGGTGGGAGCAGACAGCAGAGAAGAGCTGTTAAATGGCCAAGTAAACCAGCTGAATTTTAAGGTGGATAGAAGGCTGTTCCAGATGAAGGGTGTGATGTGGAGAGAAACAGAGAATCAAGTCCAGAAGGAGAAAAGTACATTTGCAGAGATTCAGTGAGAAGGCAAAAGAACTGAAACTTCTTGCAGCAAGGGAGAAAATGAGTGAAAGGATTTGAAGATAAAAGTAACTTGGGTGAGGAGAGTGCTTTTGATAGGTGAATTTTTCCTAGTCTGGATATCAGGAAGGAAGTGAATTTCTCCTGCTCTGAATCAGTGGGTGTTGGAGAGATTTACAAAACTTAATAAAGCACCATTGCCTGCAGCAGCTCACTGCCATTTAATCTCTCCACCATGAAAAGAACTTTGAGAGTTTCTGAACTGTTCAGTATCATAAAGAGAGGAGCAAGAAGCAGAAACCAGGTTCATCAGGCTCTTCCTTACCCATGAAACTGTGCAGGACCCTGAACACAAATATTTCTGCAGTTGTCAGTGTCCAGTACTAAGGGGAATTTTAGAACCTGTGTCCAGTTTTGAATTTTGTAGAGTAACAAGTGGTAAAGGGATACTAAAGTAGTCCTAAGGTTTGTAGTAAGATAAAGTCAGTCTGACAAATGACATCCTTTCTCCTGTCTTAGGACTTCTCTTCATTGTAGACCTTTACAACTTTAAAGTGACACAGCAGCAGCACCATGAGCACAACCTTGGTTGTAGCGCTGTGCAAAGATGCTGCTCAAAGACAAAACAAAATAGATTATTTCATTTGGAAGGAAGCTACAATTGCCATTTTGTCCAGCTGCCTGCCCAGTTCAGGGCTAAGTTAAAGCATGTTATTAAGACCATTGTCCAAATGGTTTTTAAACACTGACAGGCCCAGCCTCACACAAGAAAGAAAAGTTTGTGTCATTGACCTTGCTTTAGAGATTGCAGGAATGTGAATACTGAGTTTTCTTGGTCCTGCTGGAAATAAGTAGTTTTTTTCATTAAAGGGAGAAGGTAATCCCTCTTCCCCTTCCCAGGGTTATTGAGCATTTATGTTATCTAGGGAGGCCCAAAAGGAAAATACCCTAAGAACTTGAGAAAAAAATCACATGCCATTCTATCTAGTTATATTTCACTTGTTAATTTCTGATGTTATAAACTTAGGTTTCATTCTGTGTAGAGTCAAGGAAAAAAATAAATGGGCAGAACTTGAACATTTGATTTAAAATACTCGTTTCCACATTTGTTCTTTCCATCTTACCACTTGGAAGCTGCTCTCAACCCTCCTTCCTTCAGCAATGCAGACCTTGTAATAAAGGCAGTTCAAACTCAGTGTTTCCATTCCAAAAGAGTTACAGACCAAACAATTTCTCTCCATCTACTTGACAGCTCCTCAAAAGGCCTAGCAAGGCAACCCCAACTCACACAATATTTGGTGTTTCCTTAGAACCTTGTCCCCCGAGGCTGTTGATTAGATGAGAATCTTTGCTTTCAGAAAAAGAAAAAAAAAAGTAACTTATGGCTGTGGAGTGGGATTTGAAGATAATGATACTGTCTCAAAAAAAAAAAAAAATAAATGGAGGCTGTGGGAAGAAAGAATGAATTGCCTTTTTTTTTTTAATTCTCAGTTTTGGAGAATCTGAGTCATGATTTTTCAGCACTGGAAAATGGCAATATCATACTGAGCTTTTAAATTTGAAAAAGAGGATTACTAACTATTTTAGACTTCTGCCATATTATACAAAACCATGGACATCCGTGTCTTTGAGTATGGCATCATGAAATACAGTAAATATAAATTAAGTGGTTGATAAAAACTGAAGGGCAATACACTAACTTACATTAAAAATCCCAGTATAAACATACCCAGAGGATATGCCTGGAGTGGATCATGGTCAAATCTTGTTAGAGGAAATGATGAATATAATCAATAGAGGAACTCTTGGAAACATAATAGCATTCTCTGCAGGGGCTCATCCTGTACTACATTTCCAACTTCAGAAATAATGTTTATACAAGGAACTGTGCAGGGGTCCAAGGGCATCTTTGGGAACATGAATTTAATTGTGACAGATCATTACCCAGCCTCTCACCAGGTTGCTGTTTATCTGGGCTGAACCCTCAGCTTGCCACAAGTATTGGTGAATAACCACACAAAACTTAGAAATGCCTTGAGATTGTGTATAATAATTTTGTTTTAGTTAAAACAGAAACAAGTTTGTAAAGAATGCAAAAAGGCTAAATGGTCAAATTAATCTTGTGTTTCTGTTGGGGAAAAAATTCAATTGGACCAAATAAGAAAGTTGTTTTAAAAAAGTTGTTTTACTAAGTGTTAGTGTTAATAAGCCTTTGAAGAACTGAGATTTATTGTAGACTAAAAAATAGATTCTAGTGAGCCAGAAGTTCACTATGTTAAAAAGTTCAGTAATTTCAGGACGTATGAATTGTGATGTTTTTGTGAAAATATTTTACCTGAAATAAGCTAAATTATCACATTAGTATGACACTGTCCAGCTGAAAGTGTGTTGCTGGTTTAAGTATAATAAATGTATTTATTTGCATGCATACCTATTGCATATGCCACAATGGTGAAATGTGATCATGGCATTAAAGGAAAGCCTCCTGTAGGCAGAAAACCATTTGTTGTATCTGTTTAAGAGCATTCATAAAGAATGGATTTTAGATTTCATAAATTGGTTTTGTTAATCTGCTATTTTTAAAATACTTGCAAGACCTCTTCTGTTGCTATGACAATTTGATTTCCATAAACATGATATTTTGGATGTGACTATCCAACATTGTATTTGCTATGCTGTGTGGGGAAAGGAGATGGTAACTTGGCACCACAGAAATTACAATGCAGAGAGGCTCATAGAGACAGACCTCTCACTGAGAGTGGCCAGGAAAAGTTCACTATAGTAAGAAAAAATAAAGCTCTTGTATCAAGTTATATATCTTTATATTCCCTGTAAATTAGATTTTTTTTTTTTTAATGTCTTCTTGTGAACACTGTTGTGGAGTGAGGAAACTTCAAGTTTCCATTGAAAATTGGTTCCAAGAATGTGAAAACTAAATTCTGGCTAAAAGTATAGCTGGACCTTTTTCGATCTACACAGACAAAACAGTTTTAAGGACACACAATTCTCATTGCCCTGCAACACACTCTGGAATTCCTGTCTTAGGGGAACAGGTTCACAAAGGATTTAGGATGGTGAGAAAGGAATGGTCAAATACTGAGACATTTGTGAGGTGTAACCAGAGGAAAATCCCTCCCTGGCTGAGGGATCAGCATGATTTCCCCATACCCTCCTTCTGTCTTTTTGAAATGATTGCAACAAATCAGACCCCTTTCAAAGCTCATTTGCACCAGACTAGTTACTGAGTAATCCACTGGAAGACTTGGAACTTTTTTTCCAACGTAGTTAGACAATTTGATGAGTGAGGATTCTCTGGATCGGGCCATTAAATTACCTCTTTTAATCTGTTTAATTGTGAAAGCATTGCCAAATCTTCCTGTAGTCCAAATCTGATAATGCTTTTTTTCTTGTATGTCTTTCTGCTTTAGCTCTGCATCTGACAAACTGATGAATGCCAGTGAAGGTTTAGCAAGTTTTTACTAAACAAGAGCTAAACTTTTTTAAAAACAATATTTTAGTCTCAGCATCATGGGATTTTTTTTCCTCCTACTGAAATTTCATTGTGGCTGCAGAGAGCTGGTGGGATGGTTTCTTGTCTTGTGTAAAAGAGAGAAAAGAGCACAGGGGCTACAATCACTGTCAGTTGAAAGTACAAAAACAGACTCTTGTTTTCTCTTTAAAAAGTCAGAATGTGATTTTATACATTGACTTGCGTCTGAGTACTTATTTCGCTCAGTCCCCCACACATCCCACAAAAACAAGGTGGAAATGGAGTCTCCTGCCACCCCTTGGAGCTGACTCCCTGAGGTAATCTAACTTGGTTCTTGTTTTCTTGGCCAGCTCTACGTGGGGAGCTGGTTTTTGTGCCTGAAGAGCCAACCCCTTACATCACTCAGTGCCACAAAATATCTGTGTGCCTTTACACCCACCCTGCAGAGCTGTGGACAGCTGCACACAGGGAGGGCAGAGCTTGAACCAAGCCAGGGGTGTGGAGAGCAGAATGGGGGAACTCTGGGCTCAGCCAGTCCTGGCACCAGCCCATCCTGACCCAAGTAACTCCTCACACACAACAGCACTGATGGGCAAACACTCATTTCTGTCAGAGCTGAGCCTCAGTGTTTCCACTTTGGTGAATTCAAGGCAGTGCAGTTAAAAGTAGGATCTGTCTCCTTGTGCTGTGTGCAGCTGACACTTAGAAGAAACCTGTGGTGGAGCTGGGAATTGATTTTAGACCAAACACGAGTTCCCGGGAACCACTCTTGCTCGGCAATTTTACAGGGAACCCTTCTTTTGCTGAGGCTGTGATGATTAAATTGTAACAGTCCAGCCTTAGTTGTAGTGACACAAAGAATAAAAGATTTTTGTTCTGTGTATTAACTAAAACATGGGGTTTTTGGTACATGTGTGTCTGTGTTCTGGTCTCACATCAGTGCTTTCAGTCCACCAGATGTTCTTTCAGTGTTCATTTAGTGCCAGGCAGAACTGCACAGAGAAGGTCTTCCCTTCCCAGTTGCTCTGTAGATTCCAGGTCACACTTCTTGGAACACCAACCCATCATATGAACCAGTGCAAAACAGGTACAAAATGTACCCAATGCAAGCTTAATACCTTGGTCTGAATTGAGAACCCACAATTTACAATGTGGTGTTGAGCCTCTAGAACTAGTTTGTCTCACCCCTGCTCACTTCTTTTGCTTGAGTAACATTGAGCTGGCCCCTTCAGGTTGCTCCTGTGAATAAGTGTCATTTACTCTAAAGAAGAATTGCAGAGCTGAGCTCTTTGCCCTTTAAACCAGGGAAGACCCTTCCCAAGTTGCACTACCAAGCTGGATACTCACTGAGAATTGTATTTCCCAAATTAGCCAGCAGCCAAAGCTAAAAATCTGGTTTATGCTGCACCATAAAACTTAATCTGCTTTCTCCCTTACAAATGTGGGTTTGTTTTAAATATTTATGACACTTCATCACACACTAGTAAATGTTCTTCAGTACATTTTGTAAAAGGAATGATACATAAATGACATGATAACATACTCGAGTGACTGTGATTTAAGTCTTTCCTGAGAAGTTCACTATTTACCTGTGTGAGAAGTGCCAAGCAGGTAGTCAAGCAGTTTTTTTATAGTCATAGCATCATTTAGGCTGAAAAAGACTTTTAAGATCATTGAGTCCAATCATTAACCCATCACAGCCAGCCCTAAACAACATTCTGAAGTGCCACATATACACAGCATTATTATTTCAGTGGCACTGTGAGATGCAGACTACTCTCAAGCCCTATTATGACCCAGAAGGGAATGTTATGATATGAAGAAGGAGTTATGTGTACACTTAAGACTATCTGTAATCTGAGTGGAAAATTCAGTGGAAATATCCGGATTGTCCAGGAAATCAGTGGCAAAACAGGTGAGAGACTCTACACAGACTTCCTGCAATTCAGCACCTCAAATAATGTAGCCACACTTTAGTTTCCATTAATCTCTTCCAGGAAAACTGTTACCCTTGACTACTTCCATCACTCTTGGACTTTGTGTTCATTGAGAGGAGAAGTGTTGTTTCTGCCATGCATTAATGAAAACACAGTAAATAGGTAGGATGAGCAAAGCAGTTTTTAGTTTGGATGTGCTGGTTACTCCCTCACATGTTCCTACAATCTGCTTTATGCCTGTGAGAGCCACAAACTCTTGCACACACATGAGGGCTTCAGCATGTTTTAGTTACTATATGGCAGAAAAGAAAACCCACACCAAAACCCAAAGCCAGGCAAGCTCACATGCAGCCCAGGCTTGCCATTTGCAAGAGCACTGATTTGTGCTTTGTAGTTTAGCATTAATCAATATTTGCAGTAAGTAGGCTCTGTATTCCTTCTTGGTTGCATGGCAGTTGTGGGCAAAATGAGGCCTTACTGTGACCTTTAAATAGTACTATTTTAAAATACATTATTTATGCAATTATGTAGGTGACCACAGCACTGTGTAGACAATGGAAAAAGAAAAGGTCCTCTCCCAGAAGACTGTGAGAGAAATGTACCCCAAGAGTCAGATCCAAGTTAAAAGAAGTCCTAATAAAAACATATAATACAGTGTAATGAAAAGAAAAACATTTCCTTGTGTTGTATGTTTAAAGGCAGAGTTTTAAAGGCACAGTTGGGACTTGTTTCTTAGCAACAGGGCTCATCTGAGCCCCGCAAACACTGTCATGTTGGAAAAAGATACCCTCCAGAAGAAAAGCAATATGAAAAGAGCTAGAAACATCAAATTTAGAGGTCTTCCTGCTGTTGTGGGAGCATTTAATCAGCATTGCAAAGCCTTCAGGCAACAACAAGGTCATTTTCATAAACTGTAATAATCAGAACAAAGAACTCCTCTTTACTTCTCTTTATCGACAGGGATGAGCAGTAAAAATATTATTTAAAAATAGGTGCATTGGTATTACCATAAACCACAGTTTAGGTCCTGCCATCCTCCTGTATCCTTAGTAACAGGGCTGTTTTCTGCACTGAGGGCACAGGAGTCCTGCAGAACAAAGTCCTGGCTCTGTTGTGCCTCACACTGTCAGTACCAGAAGTTTCAGAGGAAGATCTGTAATGCACAGAGGAAAATCCTACTGGTCTGTAGGAAGAGCTCCTCCTAAAGGAGTTGATTAGCTGGCTGATACTCCAAAGCAGCAGAATTTTATTAGTATTATTTAATCAAAATAGATTAATGGCAAATATATTTATTGGACAGATTAGATGGGGTTCACGTAACCTGTGCACCTGAGTTGGTTGCCTTTATACTGTGTGGGGAGGAATTAGGTACTACCAGAATGTGACTCATCTCTTTAAATCAGGTTAAGTGAATCACACCCTCTGGTGGCCTCCATCTCTTTATTTTTTTTTAAATTTTTTTTGCACCAAAGGGTAAGTTGCCCACATCAAGACACCTCCCTTGCAGATATCTGAAGTTAGGTCAGGTAAAAGCTACCCATTATCTGGTTTGCAAAATAAGGCATTTACTTCAATAGTTTCAAAACACTTCAGGCGTTGCCCACACATCTTTCTGGATCTCATCTTGTCCTTACAAGAACTGAAGTAGTTCTGACCTCCGTGCTGTCTCCTAATGCATACACATCTGCTGTGTCTCATGGAATTTGTGCATTTTTGAAGTTCAGACCTCCTCTCTTTCTTATGAATGCTCAACATAAAACCCTGTAATTTCTATAATTTCCATCATTACAGCATGCAGCTCTTTGGTAGCTCTCTTCCAAAGTGTGTGATATTGAGAGGGAGGGAGGGAGACACGTGTGAGAATATCCCAGAGATGTGCATGGAGAACCCAGGCTGGAACAGGTACTGCTGGCAGGAACTGCAGCTCATGGAGAGCTCGTGCTAGGGCAGATTTACCCCAAAGGACTGCAGCCTGTGGAACAGGTGGCACCAGAACTGGGGAAATGCATCAAGAGGAAGGAGTGGCAGAGGGGAACTTCTATGAACTGACCACAAATCCTCTGTCATTCCCCATCCATCCTGCACTGTTCAGAGTGGGGCAGAGGAAGAGAAATCAGGAATGAAAAAGTGAAGTTGAACCTGGGAGTGGAAGGAAAATTAAGGGGCAAGGGTCATGTTTTGTTTCTCACTATCCAAACCTATTTTAATTTGCAATAAATTGATTTTCCCCAAATCCAGTCTGTTTCACCTTTGACGACAATTGGTAAGTGATCCTGCTGTTCTTTATCTTGACCCACAAACTTTTTTAGTCTCATTTTTCTCCTCTGCCCTTTGGAAGGGGAGTGAGAGAGTGGCTGGGTGGGTATGTGGCAGTCAGCCATGGGCAGCTCAGCACAATCACCAATTTCTGTCCTGCTCTTCCATAGCATCCCTCCTCAGCACAGCCTGAAAATCCTGAGGGCTTTGCTGACTGTGGAGCACCTTGAGCATGTGTTCTCTCAGCACTGCTCATGGTGATATTTAGATCCCTTCCTTGAGGGATGTGCTGGATGTTCACAGTGTTTCTTCCATGCGTTATCCAAGGGATAAAAACATGAGACAGGTCCTTGCATGCTCTGTATCAGTAGCATTGAGAGCTGCTGAATTTACCAGTGGGGCTGACAGGGGAACCTAGGGGACTGGGACCCTTGAGAACTGGCTACTGCCTCTCCTCACTTTACTCCAGCCAGCCAGGATGGAGCCTGGCCATAATCCCTGGTTGTGATGACTGAAATGTTTCCCTTCTCACTCTTCTGACTTCTGGGACACTGACATATCCATCAGAGACTTGATTGTGGCAATTCTACAAACAGTATCTGTCCCTTGATCTTGACTGGAGAGGACAGCACCTCACATCAAGAAAAAGCAGAGAAAACCATCTACCAAAAACTCAGTGCAAAGCTACGCTTAAAGCCAAGTTTAAGTTTGGGAGAGCTCTGGAAAGAATTTGCACTGAACCTCCTGGTGATTCTGATACAGGTTTATAACCAATACGAAGAAGAGATTATTTGCCTGGCCACTGTTTCTCTTCAGCCTATTAAATTCTAATGTAGCTGCACAGCATAAACTCTCATAGGACACTATTGAATCAGTTCTGCTCTCATCAAGTCATAAAAATCCTCATAAAATATCATTAGCATTGCTTAAGCAGGAAGAAATACGACAGCATGAGAAAGACATTGCAGATGAACATTCCTTAATATCCTGTAACACTTATTTTCTAGTCCATACTTGTAATCCTAATCTATATATTTCATTATAGCCAAAACCCATGGAGGGCAGCAAGGCTTAACTAGGAAAGCCAGAATTTGATGGACCAACCTAATGACTCTTTCACTATAGCCTGAGGCATGATTTAGCTTGAAATTCCTTGATTTCAGTAGGAATTTGGTGCCTAAGTGTTTTCAAAGGTCCATGCTCTTGTTTCTCTGCCTTGCTTCTATCATTCTTCAACAGAAGGAAGAGAACATTGCCATGTGTAATTACACAGACATTCACTGGAGTATCATCAGTACTTATGAGATGCTAAAATAAAGAGAACTAGATGAAGTGCTGCTTTTGGTAAGTATGGACATTTTGAGACAAGAGACAGTATGTTTAAAACAAAGTAAGTAGAAAAACAGATGCAGTTACTTGCATATGTTAAAAAATTTTTGAAGGATTATAAATAGTTTAGGGCCAGACATTTGAGAAGGGTAAGAATTGTGTTTGTGTTCTCTCCCTGCTGAGCAGTTTGGCTCAGCTGCTAATTTTCACTAACAGGAAAATAAAAAGCACTTTTCTGATAGACTTGTTTTGCCTAAATCCCAGATCTAGAAATGGGATGTTTCACATGGATCCCTTGGATAGTGCACTCTGCCTGCCTTGTATGATTTGTCACTTGTGTGGGAATGATGAGACTGAACTTTCCCACAGCACCACGCAGGTTCTGCTTTGTGCAGCCAGCCAACATGTCAGCAAATGCACCTGCACCTTCTCCAGATACTGCTCTCTTCCTCCAGGTATTCTAAGATTCAGGGAATTTCCTACCCCACAAGTGGTACTTGCACCCCTGTATTGTTCTTTCCTTTGATCTTTCTTCTGTATGTATTTTGATCAGTATTAGTTCAATGAGTACTAAGGGGAATTAATGACAATTTTCACTCCATCCAGTTCTCTTCCCACCCTGAATCTGGTCTTGCTTTCTGTCATGTGTGATGGTTGAGAGGAGTACAGACCAAATTGCAAAGATTTCTAAAAAGTCCAGGGGCTGCCTCTAGTTTCTTGCAGGGAAGCACAAGAGGAACTTCCAGGGGAGCACTGCAGCCTTGAGCTCCCTGTGGTTCATGACCCTTTGTGAACACATTTGTGACACATTTAGGCTGGTTTGTTCCCCCTACACCTCAGGCCCACCCATGACCCTGATTTTGCCCAGTCACAAGCTCCCAGTGCTTTTACTGTGTGCTGTGTCCTTTTCTTTCCTACCCGAGGAGCACTTCCTGGGCAAGAGCTAATGGGGTCTGCATAACCCTTAGCAACTTCTCATTCAGGGTTCAGCCTGTGCATTCTGAGCTTAAACTTCCCCTCTCCCCTGCTGTCCCTTGTTATAGATTCCCCAACAAGGAGTTGCTGTAGGACAGTGGATCCATTTGTAGTGCACAGGGAAAGGATCATTAAGGATGTGAGATCCTACAGCAAACCCTTCTGCTTAGAGTATTGCACTGTCTTAATTCCTTCTGTGTGTCTGAGATAGAGAGGTGTGGTTTGCTGTGCACGACTGATCTCCCAGAGTGGTGGTGGTGCTGTTCCAATCCATCTCCAAGAAAAAGAGTAAGATGCAGCTGCTCTGTGATGTGGTCTTAGTGTATCAATGTCTTTGGATTTTTCATGGAACAGACACTTTCCTCTGAAAAATACTAATTGTGAAATTTAAGATAGTCTTTCATGAGTGCATCTGGTTAAACAAATCCTCCTTTGAATGACAATAACAGGCCTCTGCTATCAGATTGTTCTGTGTAGCACAGCTAAAAATACATGCTTATTTTTTCCATTGCAGGCACAATAAAAGATGGCAGAATAGCTCTGATGTGTCAGATTTTTGCTTTTGTACAGTACTGTACTAGAAATCTCATTTTGTAAAATGTGAGGGAAGAAAAAGTGCTGTTTTTAATCACTAAAATTAAAAGAAAAATGAATTATTTTAGGTAGAAACGTGGGGTAATTTAATGCTTAAGTGTAGGAAGTTATAATGACTGTAGAAACACTTCACACACCTGTAGGGATTAGCAGAGCAGAGTAAGGAATCCCTAAGTAGGAGGAGAACAATGAGGTGCATAGCAGCACACCAGTGGTCCATACTTTCAGAGTACACAGAAGCCTATGCTTTGGGGAGGGGTGTGGGAAGGAGCACTATTACTGAATTTTGGGCAGAAGAAAGTATTGCTGCCTGTCTTTTTGGTAGTTAGAACTGCAGGTACTTACATGTGCAAGAAACACATCTGACCTATAAATAAAAATAAAATGACACAGCAATGATTTAACTGATGCTGCCTTTATAGATTCCTAATACAGATTGGGATGTTGGTTAACTACAGAAATAGTTACATCAAGTTGCCTTGTGTCACACAGGGTCTAGAACAAGACCCTAATTCAAGGTAGGGCATTTGTGCAGCAGGATGTCTGTAAATGAAAACAGTAATAGGTTTTCACCAGCTCTGAAAGCAAAGTCTTAAGGGGAAAAGCATTTGATGCGGCATGTGAAAGGGTACTCTGGCTGGAGAGAAAGGAAAAAATACTTAATTTTATGAGAGAGAGGAAATATAAATAGAAGTTGGAGCGACCCGAGTGCATGGGGAAGGGAGAGGGAGGAATTAAATACATAATTATCCTCCTTTTCTATTTCCTTGCAAGCCAGATTGATGAAAAGGTGGTTAGTGCTGTCATCAAGTAAGAAACATTCACTGTGCAAAGAAATTGAGCTTGACTTTGCCATCTTCATTAAGAGGAGGGGATGTCCAGAGAGAGCAGAAGGAGTGGGCAGGATATGGGAGAATTGTCCTCAAGAGATGTAGGAGCTGAGTCACTGGCAAAGAAGTGGAGATGGCACACAAAGGCCTGTGTGCAGATGAAGTTTAAAGAGGGCATGGTATGGAGAGAGCAGAAAATGGGGAAGGGAATTGCAGGGGCTGAGTCAGTGCCTCTGTGAAACAGGAAGAGAAGGATGGCAGCAAAGAGTGAGAGATGCTGAAGACACGGCAGGAGACAGAAGTGAGGCAGGTGGGAAGTGTCAAAGAGCAGACAGCCCTAGTGCAGCCCAGAGCTAGGAACCAGGAACATGGAGCACAGGTCAAAACAGTCTTTGCAGACCTTGGTGAGAACTGTTTCAGCAGGGAGGACAGAAACCTCATTTGTGAAAGAAGGGAAAGTTAGGTAACGTTGCAACATTTCCAAGATAAAGCAAGGGAGGAAGGAAGTTGGTTTGGGGAGCTGGAGCAGCAAGTGAAGCTGCATGACTGACACAACTCTGCTGAGGCAGGAGACTTGCAAGGGAACTTTTTCTGTAGTGGGGTAAAGTGTAGATCTCCCCTTCATTTCAGCTGTGCAGTCCCATAAATTGAATTCATGTTGTAGTGTGAATGCTAATACAGTAAATCCAGGTGGGATAATGGGCTTAAACCACAGCTGGCCATTAGAAGCTGCAGAGTCACAGGAGCTGGATAAGGAGTCTCCCAGCTCTACAGCTTCTGGGCACAAGGCAAGCCCAAAAAATCTGCCATGATCACCAGGCAAGGGAGCAAGGGGAGCAACACCATCTGCTGAGCAGAGCCTGGTCCTCATACAGCTCAACAGACTTGCTAAAAAGTTAGGAAAGTACATGGACACACATAGAATCAATTTTCTACAATTTCTAATTCTGCTTAAGGGTGTATCCATGCTATTCATGTTAGCCATGTTTGAATTTATCAACCTCATTTTATCAACCTCATACTGAGCAGCAGGCATATGTTGTTTGCCATGGCCTGTGACTATCACTTAAAAGTACTGTCTTTCTGCAGTTTGCACTTCAGAATTGCTTCAGAATTGCTGCCAAGATCA
Organism: Aegithalos caudatus; assembly: GCA_013389925.1. Lineage (NCBI taxonomy): Eukaryota > Metazoa > Chordata > Aves > Passeriformes > Aegithalidae > Aegithalos > Aegithalos caudatus. Next base: position 410,359 of record WEIU01004127.1, read on the forward strand.
GGTTAGACCTAGTGAGCCAAATTAATCCCCAGTGTAACACTGGCAGTCAGTGGATTTATGTCAGGGGTGAATCTGGGCCCAATAATAGATGTATTTTTTGGCAGAAGGAAAAGTAAAACAGAGAGGAATGAATAAAGGTTAGATGGATGGTCCCTCAGTTGTGCCTGGCCTTCTTGAAAGAAGTGTTTTCCTTCTATTCTCACTCCTTTCCAAGGAAATGCATTCTTCTGGTTTCCCTGCTGCTGGCTCCAGAGTCCTGAGCTGGGGGAGCCATGCAAGGTGCAAAAGGCAGTCCTTGGTGAGTGGGAGGTTATGAAGCTTTTTGAGCTGCTCCAGGGAGCCGCAGGCTCTTGAGAGCAGTTTCCAAGAAAATGTGGGAGGAGTAGCTTTGGGGATAGTCAAGAACTGCAGAAAGAGCTCTTTGGCCCAGGGAGAGTCTTGAGGGGTGCAAACACTGCCTACCACTTCAAGCCTGGCCCTGGCCAGCACACAAGTGGAAAATGTGAATTCCCTTTCACCTGCAAGACTGGTACTCCCCAAAAACCAGCCTTGCTTAGAAAACACAATGGAAACTTGACCCTAGTGAATTCCAGTTAGCCAAACTGGAGGATGTACAGAAGCAGAGAAACAACATCTTTGTTTAGATTGTAAAGTCTTGCATTGCAATGTGTCTTGGTTTTGAAAGACCCAATGCAATGTCAGTGTCAGGTGTTGTGGTTGGTCTGTTGCCCCCAGTGTGACTTCTGGAAAGGACATTTAAAAGTCTGAATCTCAGCTGAACCTTTTGACAGTGCTTCCAGCAGTCCTGCATAGGAATGTTGAACCATGTTACCATTGAGCCCAAACTCTTTGTAAGCTGTTCCACATCAGAATTATAAAAAAAGAAGAGGCAGGATGAAATCATGTTAATTTCAAGTTTCTCTGTATAACGCTTTTTCCTGGTACACTTCACTCCATATAAATCTCCTCTAGCTTTTGAAAAATGAGGTCCTTGAGTCATTGTACACGAGAGGTATTACTTTTCGTATTTTACTCAAAATTATGTGCTTTCTTGTGATGTTGAGAGCTCAGTTCTTTGTGATATCTGCAAAAAAAAAAAACAAAACCAAAAAACACACACAAAAAAACCAACAACAAAACAAACAAACAAACAAACAAAACCCACCAAAAAAACAAAAAAAAACAAAAAAAAAACCCCAAAACAACCAGCATTCATTTTCATCTAGTGCTGACCAGTAGCTAGTTGGCAGGTATTGGAAAGTATTTGGTAAAGGGAAAATCTGTCCTTGGATAGAAATACATGTAAATCAAGTCCTATTTCCTACAAACTGGGAGCACAAGAACTCCAAGTGATGGGAGGAAGAGGGAATTCAGATGAAAAGACCACATATAAAATCTCACAAGCACATTTACTGGGCTGTGCCTCTTCAGGCCTTGCTGGACACATCCAGAGGGCCCAGAAGCATTAACTGTTTGTGGATAGCTTGGCATTTGAACACAAGTAAACAAACATCTATGTTTGTGACCTGCTCAACTAAGCTGTGGCATTTCCTTTAGCTTTGCTCTCAGAGAGAAGAGGACTAGTCCCTGCAGAAATGATAATTTTATCCAAGTAAATATTTCTTCTAAAGGAGGACCATACTTCTGCACACAGCAGTATTTCCCTTTAGTACAAAGGCAACTCCCCTCAAAGGCTGCCTGAGCTCTTTGACAGGAGCATACAAAGCTTAGGGGAGTGACTTGAGGTTCACCTGTTTTGGTATGATCAGCAACTCACAGGCAAGGTTTCTGATTGCTGTGAGAGTAATTGCACTTGACATTTTAGAACCAGAGCAGCTTTTCAGAAATAAAGTGAGAAATTGTGAAGAGGCCTGTGTTCAAGGGCTGTTCTGCCACACATGGTGGCAGAAGGACACAGCTCTGGGGAAAAACCAGAGAGATCAGCTAAGCTTTGTGTGGAGCAGTTGAGGTTACTGAAATACTATAGAATAGCTGGGACTGGGAGAGGCTTCTGGAGGTCACTTGGTCCTTCCCCCAGGTGGGTTAAAGTAGAGCAGGTTGCTCAGATCCTCCTCCACAGCATCACAGGATACCTGCTGGTGCTGACACATGCACTAGCCTCCATAATATCTACATTTTCTCCATCCTAATCAGAAATCTTCCTTTTAGAAAGCTGTTCTGTCTGGGTTGGAGTCATTTGTCTTGGCTGGTGCTCATATTCACAGAATCTGTGAAGTCAGGGGTCACTCCAGCCTGCACTATTTATGGAGCCTGGGCTGGGGTGATGTCAGGCATGAGGTACCACAGCTCATTTCTCCACTGCCAGGAGAGATTTGCTTTTGTTGGCCTGCATAGGGCCTTTCCAAGGGGAGCCAAAGTGGCTGTGGAAGACTCCAGAGCTGGTCCACAGGAGCAAGACTGGTCATGTGTGGAGGCTCACTCTGGCTTTGTACTTCACCTCTAGAATTACAGCACCCTCACCAAGGAGGCCATGGGTTGCTGCAGCTCAGGTCTGTGTGGATTCTCATCCCACACTGCTCTTCTGCAGGATCTGTCATGTTTGAATCTGCTGATCAGGGATGGTCATGTGGGAAGTTCCAGTTAAAAGGAATACAAAAGCTGCATGTATTGCTGAAGATGTTTCCTAGTGGTTTTGCTGAATAGGGTATTCTCAGTCAAGTAAATGACCATGAAATGAGATTTTTTTTGTCTGTAAAGTGTCTGAATCACCTGAAGCTACCGAAGCCAAACTTAGAGTGTAAAGCACCATCTCCTAAATATATTGGATGCTATGTGCATCAGCAAAACAGAAATGGCTTTAGCAGGTAAAGTGCTTTACCTTTCATCTAAGAACAGTGGTTTTATGAAAAGTGTCCTTTAAAGACAAGACTTGGTCAGTGTTTGACTAATGGTAGCACTGAACAGAACAACAAGGATATAGCCCCATCAGGCTAGACAGTAAATTTCCTGACAGACTCTCTAAATTAACACCTTAATAATGTTACTTTGGCATTATAAGAATAAAGTTACAGCATCAGAATTACTTAGCAAGCAGCTCTAAATCCAGGATGGAGTTCTGGTCTCACAAATCATATTCCAGACTCCTGGGTACAGCACCACACCACTTAGCTGCAGAGTGCAATTCTCTTATGTCCTGTTTGTCCCTGCTTTGAGGAGACACTTTGGCTCATAAAATGTGTGCTGGATTAAGAAAAAAAAAATGAAAAGATGTTTTTGTTAGTCTCCTGCATACTTATCACTGCAGATCTGCGAACACTTATGTCAGTTTTATTTTACATTCCTCTAGTCCTTAAAAGACAGCTTGTACTTTGAGGTGATTTTGGAGGCTGTTGCAATTTATTACAGTGCCATTTCAGCTGCCTTCTTCAGTAGAATAACCTCTAATTGCTCTGCATCCCCATCAAACTTTCTAATAAGATTAATTCTGTCTTGTGTCTCGGTAGTCCCTAATTAACATGATTTGTCTTCACAGTTAAGGGCTCCAGGGTATCGCAGCAAGCTCAGAGTCACTGCTCAGTGAATCTTAGAAGTAGTTAATCCATCCTTCCACGAGCAGGGCAGATGCTCCTAGGGAGCTTCAAAGGGCTAAATTCGTTGCAAGGGATTGATGAGGGAGACAGAGGAGGCAGAGCAGCTGCAGACCTCGCCTGGAGCTGTGGCTCCCGGGCTGGATCATCCAGGCAGGGCTGGAGGGAGAGAGCCCTGCCAACCCCCGGCTGCCTCAATTAGAGCTCCCCGAGATAGGTGCTAATGGCACTCAATTAACCTGTGCGAGGGCAGAGGCAGGAAGGCAAATGAGCATTTGATGTGGCTTCACCCAGTAGCCCTTAAACTCTTGTGGGAGCTGGAGGATCATGCATGCCTTCCTCCTGCTCTGTGCCTGACAAGAAAGAGTTTTCCGTGGCACAGACAATTAAGAACAAACTTCAGTTCATCACTGTATAGTTGGCAAGAGCCTGTGTGAAAACTCATAAGACTCCATAGCCTCTTCCTCATTATGCTTCTGCTGTTACACAGCTTTTACTTCCAGCATCCTTTGGAAACTGGAGATATCAGAAAGCTTTTCTTGCAGGAGGCTTCATGGCCTCTCTGAAATGAGCAGAGCCTCTCCCCAGCCATTCTGCTGCTGAAGCTTCCAGGTTGGTCAACTTCGGGTGAAAAGCCAGATTCAAATTATTTCTGTATCAACAGCATGAAACAGAATGGCTTGAGGTTTGTTTATGGATGTACATCAAGAAAACTCATTTCTGTGAATAGGATCGGAGTCTTAAAAATAAAAGATGGTTTAGTGGATGATTATTTCTGGCACCTGTGTTCCTCTCTCAGTTAAGTCCCAGGCTCCTGCAGTGGGTGGGTGCAGAGCACCTGGGACTAGGAGAGCCATGGCACAGCATCCACACTGCTTCTCCTGGCAGCTGGCAGGAGGAGAAGGGAACACAAGGTGGGATAAGTATCTGGTTTAATAGCAGACGATATAAATACAGAAAGTTCTGCATGGCAGGAGACAATAGAGAGAAACCAGCAGCAGAGCTGATTCCATAACAAAAAGGAGCTTTTAACTTGCTGATAAAATTACAGAGCAATGAGTCCACTTAGGTCAGATGAGCTCTCAGCAAAATGCCCTGTGCTGCAAACAGCAGCCATGCCTTTTTTTCTCCCTCATGTTTGTTATAATTGGAAGCCAATTGCATTATTTCTCTGAATGCTGGCATACTCAATAAGGATACAAATTAATTAAAATCCTCCCTCCATTCCATTAGTAAAGAAAAAAGGAGCAGGAGCGAGGCAGCAGTGCCTCAGCTGTTTTCTCAGCATGCCCTGGCTGGCAGCAGAACCAGTAGCAGGTCGCTCAGCCTCCCTGGCTCTTCATTCCCTGTCTAACGTGCAGATGGGCTGTCATCCACTTCTGATGTACTTTGAAGAGCTTATCTCCATAAGCAACTCATATTCCTTGTCTGTAGGTGGTAGGCATTACTCATTACAACTTCCCCATTTCCTATGTCCATGCAGCAATGTTTCCCCCCACTTCTGGGAAGTTACATGCTCTCTGCAGTGGCTCATGCTATTGTAAAGCATGATCCAAAATGTCATTGGTGGTTCTGGGACAACATCATTTATCTAAGTGGAGGAAAAAACTAATCTGGGAATCAAGCAGGTGCAACTTGCAAAGATAATTCAGCAAGTCCTGGCAGAATTCTGAGGTCTGCTCCACCATTGTGGATTATGCAGTGGGGACTTGCATTTGCTGTTCAGCAGAAATTCTCCAGTCTCAAATACTTCAAGCATGTCCTTAATTTTATGCATCAAGTCAACAGAATTAAACCACAGGACTGGACTGGAAAACTTCACCCAAGGATTGTGGAATGCCTGGCAGTGGAACAAGCTGTACTTCAATCTCACTATTTATGGGTGGCTGCTTTTAAGTGTTCAAAACATTGCAGTGCTGCAGAGTAAAAATAATTGTGATGGGTCTGTGTATAATTAAAGCTTTAGTAAGTCACTTTACCTCCATACAGCCCCCCCTCCATGTAACTTAAGATTATGCTGTGTATTTATAGCCTTGGAAGTCTGTGAAAGTTTGTTGCAGTCAAGTTTTGAAGTTTTTGTTTAAAAACTCTGCATTTTTAGTCAAGTTCACTTTTTCTAGAGCATTAAATACGAGAAAATCTCATTTTTGATGCAAAGGCACTGCTGTCTAACTTGCACGTGGGCTGTCTTCTGTAGAAGCTACACAAACATTGTCAAGCATGTTCTGACCACATGACACAAACCTCCTAATAACAAACATAAGCAGGGCTCAGTGCTGGAGCTACAGCCAGGTGCTGGGACAGTTGCTTTGGGAAGTGCTGGTCATTTTCCATATGTGTAGGGAAACCAGAGTGCTAATCCCATACACAGCCTGCCTTCTGCAGGCTCGGGAGTTGGAACAAACCCTGTGGAGACGAGGACTGCAGGTGCCAGCTCTGCCTTGTCAAGTGACTGTATATTTTTGTCCACAGCGAGGCCAAAGGGAATGGAGGGAGCCAGAATTCCCCCTGGATGTCCTTCGGATATGGAAGGGGAAAATAAAAACAATGTGCTGGCAGAAGCTAAACAAAACATTTTTAATAGCAGGCCACGGAGGAAAAATTCATGAGCTACTCTCCATGGCAACATCAAGGTTCTGTCACGTTTGCTGCCTCCACTCTCTCCTCCTTCCCTTTCTCCTCTCCCTCTCCTTCCCTTCGGCTCCTGCTGTTCCTGCCCGAGTCCTGCCCGCACAGCTGTCCACAGGACCTGGCACTTGCAGGCCATGGCTTTGACACCAAGGTGTCATCCATGTCCCCTCCTGGCAGATCTGAATCTGTGGGATTCAGGTTGTTAATTCTAAGAGGGACCAAGTAAACCTCCTGTTTCCTAAGCTGTCCACTGCTCCTGCTCTTCTCACACCTCAAATTGCTAAAACCACCTATCCACTCTAGCCCCCTTGCACTCTATTTGCAGGGGCAGACTTCAGTCTCTATAGATAGATACTAGAGAGAGGAGCTCGTGGCAAGATTTAATTAAGCTTTATCCTAAAACCTGAGCTTTTAAGGTGCTAGTCTAAAATATGTTTATTTCTAGGAAAAAAAAACAAACACCAAACCAGGTAATAGCACTCAATCCTGACTTACTTCTGTGGCTGAAATGAGCTACAAGTGGAAGGATGCAGGGGATGTCCCTTGCAGGTTGCATGTGGGGGACACCTGAGCCTTGCTGGTGCTGCAGCAGTCTGTTGCAGGCTTGCCACCTCTACATTCTTCATATTTCATAGTATCACAGAATCGTTAAGGTTAGAAAAGACCCTTAAGGTCATCAAGTCCAACCACCCACCTGCCAAGAGAAAAAGTCCAGCAGCCAACAACCAGTGAGGAATTGCTGTGTCAGTGACAGCCCCCATACCCTGCACCAAGCTCTGGCCCAGCCCATAGGAGCAGCACCACGAGTCCCTCAGTGTGAGAAGGCCACAGACTGTCCAGCTGGATGCTGTGCTCCAGTGGTGCAGCTGTGACACTGTGGACTGATTTTCATCCATTTCTATGAATGGCAAGTGGCTTGGTGTCTTCCATTGCTTGCCTGGAGTGCCTCTGAGGAAACTGGGTAGGAATTTGCCCCGGCAAAGGAGCACAGCTGGCCACAGAGCTGTGTTTCCTTCCTCAAGAGGACACCCTGCAGCCTCCACACCTCTACTTTTGCTGCCAACCAAAGAGGTTCATTGATTGCCTCCTGCCTGCAATCACAGCTCCCTGAGGGAGCCATGGGAAAAAGAGGCATAGTGGAGACTCTGACAAGAGCCCTGCACTCACAAGCTCCAGCAACCACAGAGGTACCTCAAATGTTTTCCTGAACCAGTCCTTTCTGTTCAGAGAGCTGCAATAAGCTTGGAGAGAAAGCACTCTTATCTCAGGGGGTTTAGGTGACACACCTGCACTGGCAGGTTCTCTCTCATGCAGCCCAAGCCTCAGTGAGATCCAGCCAGGTGGAGACTGAGGACGCTGGAGAGGATTCACACTGGCCAGAATGCTTCCAGGGCGTTTTACTTTGCATCTGCTTCCTCAAGCAATGACAAGCAATTGTCTGCTTTAGGGAACTTCAGCAGATCATCATCCTGGGCATTAATGTTTTGCACACCTTGTTAATAGTGTCCTTTCCACAGCCCAGCTCCACCCACCTAAGCAGAGGGGGAATGGTGCTGAGCATCAGCAGAGAGTGCCTTACTCCTTCCTTAAGCAAGGATTAGTGGTTTTCCTCATCATAACCCAAAGAGCCACAGCTGGCATTGGATTGATACCAAGGATAAGGCCTCCATGCTGAAACAACTCTTTACAGCTCTAACTAGAGTATAAAAATAAGTTCATAACACAAGGGAGCCAGGGATGCCTTGACCAAGAGATACCATATTTCCATATTTACTGTTACACTGAGGCAAGGAGTGCAATCCTTATACCATGCTTGCACAGCCTTTTCTGACTCACACAAGCAAGAGCCAGCACATCTCATGAATTTTCAGCACATCCACAACATCTGTCTCACATACCTGCCAGCACTGTTTAATGACAGCTAATAATCATTTTACTTAAGAAAATGCAAAGACACGCACCAGACGTGTCCCCACACAGAGCGCTCCCCTGACACAATATGCAGGCACAGCTCATCCCCACAAAACACACACTTGTTAATTACATCTCCCCGTGATGATCCAACAGCCCTGCTCCCACAGACACCTCCGATTTTGTTCCCATCTTTGCCTGTACTTGCCTCCAGCTGTGTGCTTCCTGCAGCTTTGCTCCAGCTCTTGAGTTGTGACGTGGTCCTGTTTTTCCTCTCTGGGAGCAGGAAAGGAGGCACTACGATACTGCCTTATTTACTCCCAGCACTACAGGGAAATGTCTTAATTGATCTCCAGGCTTTCAGGAAGAAGAAGAAAACCTCCCCACCCCCTCCCTGGCTCCCAGGCTTTTGTAGGGTAGGGATCATCATCATCATCATCATCATCGAATCACCATCATCATCTCCACATGCAGCCCCTGATTGCAGTAATTTGGGTTTCTGCCGTTCCTCCACCTGTACCAGCTCATCAGATGTGATTTCCTTGCAGCAGAGATGCTTTCCTCTGGGAAGTCTTGGATACCTGGCAGCCAGTGGGAAGCCCACTAAGCTGTCTGCATGCTCAAGTTACTTGCACTTACACTGCGGTCATCAGGGTCCCTTCTCCCTCCGGCCAGGCTCCCACTTCTGATGTTCCTGGGAAGGTGCCATCACAGCTGGTCCTCCACAGGAAACGTGCCAAGCTCCATGTCTGACTAAAGCTCTTGCAGGAGTGCCCAGGATAGGCTTTCTTGTAAAAACAGGAGAGGAAAAACTTCTCTCCTACAGCATAAGGTATTCCATAACACTTTCCCTTCTGCACTCAGATGACACAGAGAAGACTCTTCAGGACAGGCCATGGTCATGAGCTCATGCCTTTCTCACCCTGGATGAGTGACTCAAACAATACGAAGCCAGGGGAGCCCTCTCCAGGGTGTGAGGTTTTGCTCTAAAAGAAAAAGCCCCAAACTATTCCTCTCATACTATTTTGCTGTACTCTGTGAGGCCAGGAACCAGCAGGTGATGGTCTTGGGAAGGCTGTGGCTGCCAAGGTGCCAGCAGATACCAGACAGGAGACTTTATCTTGCATGACAATTGACCAGAGAGGAGAGAAAGGGCAAACCCCCCTGCTTTGCCCCTCGATTTAATTGTGTTGTTCTGTAGATAACACATCCTCTTCGTGTTCAATGGGTTAAACTGCTGGCAACAAGCATCTTTCTATATTTACTGGTGTAATCTAAAAATACCCCAGTTGTGCTGACAGCCAAGGCAAGCAGAGGCTCCCAGGGGCTCTTTTTCTATCCCAGTACCATGTGGGTGCCCCAGCTGGCAGACACTGCCCCAAATGCAAGATCAGTGTCACACCCCCTCATAGCCTGGCTGCACATGGTGCCTTCCCCCTCTGCCTCCCAGCTGCTCCAGAAGAGCAATCCTCAGCTCCCACCCATCCCTCTGCCCAGCCCCTGGTACTTGCTGGCTTCAGGTGCAGCAGGGGCTGTACAATTCAGCCAAGTGATTGCAAGGGGCTGAACAGACTCATGAGAAACAGGACAGGACACATTCATCTCCTCCCCTATGTCCCCAAAGAGGCTGTATGAATTCATGATTTAGAATAATCCCTGATTTCATTGCAGTTTGGGTGTTTTCCACTGGGAAGATAGAAGGAATGCTTGCTATAGTTTACTTATGTTATACTGGGATAACAGTGTGGGCGTTCAGTGTATATCTGCCTGTGGAGTTACTGCTTTGTGTTTGCTGGTTGCACTCACAACCCAAGACCTTTTTGGACTGCTGATTTGTTTGGCCAACATCACCCCAGCAGCTGGCATTCCAGGTTTAGGATTTGCAGGCTGTATGGATTCAAGTGCCTGAATGCCTGGCCAGGGAGGGAAATGGTTTGATGCCCCAGTTCTGAGGCAGCCAGGTGGTATCAGCAGATACAGCTTGCTTGCCTTCCTCCTCCTCCTCCTTCTCCTCTCCACCTCTCCATTTCCAGATGCAAATAATTCCTTATCTGGCAGTGTGTAACCACGATGGCTTCCTAAGGGGAAAACATCTACTTTGGCAAAAGCATTTAAGACTCTTACTCCTGCTTCATGTTCTCAAGCATATGTGGAGTAGAGGAAAAATGCTTCCATCCTATGCCTGCTGGCACGGCTAAAGTCTTGTGTTCAAAAATGCCAACAAGCTCCCAAAGACTGGCTAGTCATATGTAATAAAGGAAATGCACTGACATTGGAAAAATGGATTGGCTCCTGTGAGCAGAAGAGTGGCCTGAGGAGGAATCAGAAGCCAAGGTTCATGAGATTTTAATCCCAGTTTCTGTATCTATTCCCAGTCCAGAGGAGGACACTTAAATGCTTTGTTAGCTTTATCCTTTTCTGAATGGGACTAGACTTTAGCTTAGTCACCGTGGTATTTAGGGCATTAATTGACTAATTCAGCACCTTGCTCTAATGATGTAAATATATTAAAAGCTTCACTGGAAGGATTCAAAGCTGTAGTTTAAGAATTATTGCTCATTTATGACCTTTCTTTGTAACACATATTGGAAGAGTTAAAGGTAAGGCAAGAGGGGAAGATTTTCATTTTAAAAAGAGACAAGCATTTCCATTTGGCAAGATATTGCATCCTGATGGGAAAACATAAACACCCAGTCTCTATCTTGCCTCAATCCATATTTAATCTTGGAGAGTGCTGTGGTGTAATTTTTAAGACAACACTTTCAGGAAGCATGAGGGAAATATTCCAGGGTTCCTTCTGCATTGAAAAAACTATAAAGGAAAAAAAAGATGGGTGAAGCAGGGCAGCGATGTCACTCAATCCCACATGGGGGACACAAGAGACATGGAAGACAATGCCACAGAGCAAAAGACAGCTATGGGGAGACTTACACATCATCACTTGGGATTTTAATTACTTTTCCTTTCCTTTCTGCAGACCTTTTTTTTTTTTTTTTTTTTTTTTTTTTTTTTTTGTAGATAAGGGGATGAAACCCTGCTTGTGAAAGCCAGAGGAGGAAGCCCAGGGATGGTTCTCGTGCAGGAGATGCTGCCCTTGTCCCTGCCAGTGATGCTCTGCTGTAGGGCTGTCTTCCCCTGCCCCAGCAGCACTCACTCACTCACTCACTCACTCACTCACTCACTCACTCACTCACTCACTCCCCTCCGTGCCTGCTCCGTGCCCAGCTCTGGCAGGTGTCACAGGGAGGGGGTGGGAATAAGAAACTGGATCCAGCCAGTGGCAGGAAGATGAGAGCAGGGTTTTAGGAGCTTCTGGAGTGTTAGGAAGACGCTGGAACTGAAGCTTGCAGAGGGTGGCAGGATTAAAAATAGGCTGTAGCAAGCCTTCCCCAGCATTTTGGCATCTCAACTGCTTGTTATCCTTGTGACCCACTGAGGAAGAGGCAGCAAAGAAAGAGATTCTCTTTTCTACCACCCCAGCAGTGCAGGACAAAATGCTATTTTGCTTCTAACCAGATGGTTCTGCTCTCTTGGTCTGATAAGATTTACTACAAGGGTGTAAACTGAGTGTTTTGTCCCTGTCTTCAGTCAAACCAAGAGACTCCCACCTTCCCCTGAGTTCAACAAGGCACTCGTGCACTGAAGATGTGCTCATTCATTCACATCTTACAGGCTGTTTGCAGGCTTCCATCCTTTAAGAGGAAAAAAGGTAGTTTTTATAGAAACCATAATTTAAATTAAAGATATTGATGGAATAAGGCATCAATATGATGAAAGAAGGCATTTCGCAGAACTATGTTATCCAATACAATCAACCTTGCACCTTGGTACTTACCTTAGCAATGTTGCATTTGTTTTAGAAAAGCCCAAAGACAATTCATAATGCTAGGAGGTGTTGAAATCCATACTTGGATAAGGTGCCTGAACCTCCTGGATAACACCTCCTATTTTACAGGAGCCAGGAACTGCTGCTTCTGCTCCTTAACCATACTGTGTATTTCACCATGTTGGTTGTGGGATGGACAAAGCTTCCCTGAGCTGTGAGTTTCAGCCAGCAATGAGCACCAGCTTAAAGTAAAAAAAATCTGCCTTGTCCAAGAGCATAAATTTAGGAAGAAATTTTGTGAAAGCTCCTGAGATGCAGGTTTTTGATTTTTTTCCCCAGCTTTAACTTTCATACATCGACAAGATCCTTCATCCAAAACATTTTAGCAAGTCTGAAGTGTGGTTGCAAGATTTTTAAGTTGGTCTCAAGCAGAGCCAAAGGCTGCCACACCAGGTCCCCTGGCTCCAGCACTTTAAGAAGTTCAGCTACTTCTGCTTGGTTAAAACATGCCCTCAGGTAGCAGCTTGTGACTGGGGAAAGCATTGTGCAAAAATGCAGTGCCGCTGCTTTTTTTGTGTGTGTCTGCTCCTTCTAGAGCAGTATTTGTGCATAGTAACAGACTACCAGACCATTAGGGATTTCTAGAGCCAGTCCTGCCCTAACTCAGGTTGGGTTTTCCTTTTTAGAGCTGCTCTGTAGTGTTTCTCCCCGAGAGAGAGTCAGCCTGCAGAACAAAGGTATTTCCACAGAAACACAGCAGTCCCTTTAGTGCAGGAGTGCTTTCTCTTGGGTTGGCACGGGGAGGGAGCCAAACCCCAAGGAGTGCTTTTCCCACCCTGGCCTTCAAGTGCAGCAAGCGTGGCGCTGCGAGGGGAGCGGGTGTGAGGGAGGGATGTGCCAGGAGGCCGTGGCTCTCACTGGGTGTTGTTCCCGTGCCCAGGAACGTTCGTGTCGGCGTTCACCGTGCTCTGCGGGGCCCGCACCGACCTCCCCGACCGCCACATGTGCTGCGTCTTCTGGCTGAACATCGCCGCCGCCCTCATCCAGATCCTCACCGCCATCGTCATGGTGGGCTGGATCATGAGCATATTTTGGGGCATGGACATGGTCATTCTTGCAAGTAAGTACAGTGTGCTCACCCTCCTGGCTTCTCCTCTCCGTGGCAGTGTTCCTGGTTCCCAGATAATGTCCCTGCGAGCCACTGTAGGGAGGAGAGCCAAGGGATGGGCTCTGCAAGTCCATCAGAAACACAGTAGGTAGAGAAATTGCTAGGAGGCAGTAGGGATGGACCCCGTGGCATATCTGAGAGAGTCTCCCATCCCATCACATGAGTCAGGAACTTCCCTTTATTAAATGAGATGTGCAGGAAAGGGGAGCACTGTGAACTCTGCTGTCTGGAGCCCCTTTTGCCCTGTTCACATCAATTTAAACAAACCCTTTCTCCCTTGTGACCCAGGCTGCAAATCTGTGGTTAGAGAGACTTTTCTGCTCCCAGGGCCAGTTGTCCCCAGAAAAGCCCTGGGGACTCTCCTGGACCCTTCCCCAGCATACATTTACCCTTTGTTTTGGAGGTTTTTTTCCATGTTTCAAACCAAGTTCTTAGGCTGAGCCAGAAGTGTTTAGCTGCTCCTCGAACAACGTCCCATATACCCTTTGAGCTGACTAAAACATTAGTCTAAGGAAAGAAGAATCCTTTTTAAAATGTACATAATCTAAATCACCAGTTACTAGGTATTACCAATCCAGAACACACAGGCTCTGTAACTTTTATCTGGTAGAGACTTTCACTGGTGTAAAAGTTGTGTCATATCTCCTGTATCCTGGTGCAGAGGATTGAGGTGACAGCCTCATCACACCTCCAAAGCCAGAGGCAACACAGAGCTCAGGGTGTGGTGGCACCTGCAAGTGGCACTCCACTCCCTTTGCAGAGGCTGGCAGAGGCCAGTGTGCAAGCCCTCAAACCAAACAGGTCTGAGGTCTTTCAGGCTGACAGGACAGGCAGTTCCCAAAGCAAGCCCTTCTCCCAGAGACCATCTTACCAGCAGCTTTTGCCTTTTGGTTTGAAGGGGCTCCACTGTGTCATCTCTGCTGATGACATATGTGACTGCATGACAGAGGAGGAGAGAGGATCTCAGGAAGTTGCCAGGTACCTGCCTAAAGAAAAAATGGATTAAAAAAAAAANCCAGTGCACATTTTCAGCTGCCAAATCCAGGGGTTAAACCCTCTCACCCAACCACCTGCTAGTTTCTGAACCAGCTGCAGTTCAGGCAGTCCCCAAGCAGAGCAAACAATGGATAGTAAAAACCTGAATACATGCAAAGCAAAAGATCTCCTCAGGATGAAGGCAGTACTGCTCTTTGCTTTACCCTGCAAACCCCCTACCACATTTCCTTCCAGATGTACCTGCAGAGCAGGTTATTTCTGAGGCTAAATTGTGAATTGGTGTACATGTGTGATGTGTCTTTAAGAATCTTCCAGATTTGTGTGTAATGCCCTAAGGGCATGTTCATAGCCATAAACTCTTCTGCTCTTCCTCTGGGGGCAGCTCCCATGTGGGTCACTGTCTGGCAGGACCCCATTCTGCAGGAGTGGGGAGAGTCAGGAAAGCATCTGTCCCAGTAAAGAACCACCACTGAAACTGACTTGCTTTGCTCCAAAGCCCTGGTGTCCACCTAGAGGGGTTGGTGCTTAGGAGGATCTTACTGGGAGGGTCTTCTCCAGTTTCACTATTGGGGAAAACCATCCAGATTGGAAGAATCTCCTGAACACTCTTTCCCACATCTAGCTGGATTCCACCAGTTTGGGAGGCAGAGGATGGATGAGCAGCATGTGGTGGGAATGCTCAGGTCAAGAGGTCCCCAAGGACAGCAGCAGTATTTCATCCCTCTGGTGGTAGTAGAGAATGGCAAGAGGAGTCAACATGTCTTATGTTCTACCAGCAGCATCTGACAAGCTGCAGCCCTTGGCAATTTGCCATTTCATTAAATAGCTGCTTTTAAGTTTACTTCCCATGCAGAGAAAGTAGTGGCTAAATGCAGCAGGTCTTGTTTGAGGAAGAGGAAGAGGTCAAAACAAAGAAGAAAGTGATTGGTTGCTCTTACCTGGATCAAACAGCCCTGTCAGACCCAAAGTGGTTGGTTTTTGTTATCATGTTTTAAAAAAAGAATAATAACTTATGTAGGAAACCATGTTTCAAATGCAAGAAATAAGATATTTCATTCAAGAACACTGCCAGTTTGCTTTGGGTGGGTTTTGTTTGCATGCAAACCATTGGATACACAGGACAGAAATTGCGTGCCACTGCAGCTTGAATCTGCATACAGATGGGAAATAGTGTGAAAAAAAAGTGTGAAACTACTGCCCACCTCTAGTCCCCTTGCCTTGACATGGTCAATCCCTTGTGAGGGTCCCTGTGAGGGTGCCAGGCTATTTGGATGGGCTAGAGGCAGGACACAGCAGGTCCTGTCCAAGCTGGTGAGGGCTAGCAGTGAGGAGGAGGGTGGGAAGCAGCTGAGGGTCAGGAACTCCACTCAGGCCTTCCCTAAGGGATAATCACCTTGCTCCCTGGATCTGGGCCTGCCTCTCTGTTAGCTGGTAGAGCTGAGAGGGAGTTTGAACCACAGCATCATAAAAATCACTGAAGCGGGAAAAACCTCCAAAATCATTGAGTCCCAGTCTTAAGCCATCACCATGTGTCCACCACTGAACCATGTCCCCAAGTGCTACATCCACATGCCTTTTGAACAGAAGGCTCCTTGCAGCTTTTCATCTTCTAGTGCTATTTCCCAGGCATGGAAAGGGGGAGTCTGGTCTGGGGATAATGGCATAGTGTCCTCAATGAGGGAAAAAGGAGAAGAATTAGAGGCCAATCAGGTATACTTCAGTTCCTGGAAGAAGTAATCAAGTAAGTGACTCGCATGCATTTAGAAAATAAAAAACACCCCCACAAAGTCACCGTGGGTCTGTCCAGAGTGAGCTGTGTCAGGCTGGCTTGATTCCCTTTGATGGCAGAGGAATTAATTTCGTGTGAGCTGGCAGCAGTCAGCCATCCCTCCCAACCTTCAGACGCTGACCCCATCTCACACAGTGTTCCTACCAGCAAGCTGTGGCCTGTGTGAAAATGCACTTGAGAACTTCCCTCTAAATGGATTTTCCTGACCTGGGAAGAGATAAAGAGAGGTGTGTTAAAGGGTCCCTCCTGAATCCAGCTCTGCTCAGTATTTTGTGGCTTGAGGATGGACTGGAGAAGAGGCTCCCCAGCCACACACCAGCGCTGGCTGCGAGGACTGCGGGCACAGGGAGGGCAGTGCCTGGATCCAGCCTATCCAAGAAGTGGCCTGGAAACAGTAAGTGCTACTCAGTAGGGACAAGCCCAAGACTCTACAGAAGGATTAATTGACTGCATAAACACACACTAGGGAACAACTTGTTTTTCAGGGAAGGATGTGGTGGCAGCAGTGAGTCACAAGTGGCACAGGGGGGAACATTGCTGCAGAGGGAGCAAACACCACACAGGCAGGTGGGAGCGGAGCTTGTAGGGCTTTCACTGATCCCATCACCTTTCTCTGCATGCATAAAGCTGTGGTGAGGCTTGTGGCCAACTTTGGAGGCTGTATTTCAAGTGGAAAACCTGGAGAGAGTCCAGAGAACCATAAGACGGTAGGCATGTTGATGATGAAGGTGCTCAGCAGGCTAATAAATGTGAGAGGGCAGCAGTTCAGCCTAAGACAGGCTTAAATAACACCAGGAAGGACCTGTGTGGAAATTAGAAGACATTTTTCCTCCAGTAAGGTCGAAGTGCTGCAGAGGTGGCATGGCAGAATCTGCTCTCTCTCTCTGGAGGACTCCAAAGGGTGGGTAGACCCATGTCTGTCAGGGACAATGTGGGACACAGCAAGAGACTGACTGACCTGGGGGTCCTGTCCAACCCTCATCTCCTCTAGGGTGCCCTTTAGCAGGATAATATACCAGAAGGAAGATAAATGGGATGCAGTTTTGCTGTCACACCCAAATACTTTGGGCAGCACTACAGCACAGGGTATTTCCTCTGCTAATTTAAATGAACTTCCAGCTGACCCCATTGGACACCAGAGATAGCTTCTTTAGGCAGCCATATGACTTTGTGAACTGTCCTCTGCTGTACCTCCTGTCTGAAGGCAAAGGCAGAAATACAAGGGAGCACTTAATTCTTCTGCCAAAAAATGGCTGGGCAGCACTGCTGCAGTGTGCTCTCCTCAAACCCCTTGCCAGCTCTGCAGGGACAATGCACAGAGCTGAGGCAAACCAGAGCTGATTAGCTGGCCAAAGCCAGCTGGACAACAAGCCTCCTAAGGCTTTCCAGGCAAAGCTCCCTCAGCTGCAGGCACACCTTGTCCCCAGCCCACACCTGCATTAGCCCCACTGTGCAGAAGGAACACAGTGGAATGGCTTTTCCAGGAAGTCCCTGCCTGCTCAGAGCCCAGTAGAAAAGGTTGTGTGCCATTTCTGGACAGAAAAGCCAGAGCAATAATATAGTAATGTCACCCTGACGTGGCACAGGGGACACAAGTCAGAGACTGTTTGTCCAGGCATTGCTTTGCCTCTGCTGAATACAGCCAAGAGGTCAAGGGAGCCCTCCCTCAGCTTTTGGCCTCTGAGTGAACAGCGTGCTTGGCTGCACCATCACTCCTGGGTTCACTGGATGGAGACTTCAGCTGACTCTTGGGGCTGATCACCAGCCAGTAGTGAGAACTCACCTGCAATCATGCCATCCTTGTCACTCCTTTGCTAATTACCCTGTTCAGACCCTGCCAGAAGCAGAGCAGATGGCACAGTCGCTGTATGCTTGGGCTCCCAGGGAAAGCATCACGAAGCCTCTCTGCTCTACAGGGCCCCTGCTAGGGCAGGAACGCAGCTTTCCTGGGAAGGAAAGGGGAGCAGGAGGCCCAAACCAACCAGTAACCCTTCTTGAGATGAGGAAAATTCCAAGGACAAATTGCCTGCTTACAACTATTATGCTTCTAAAAAAAATCTAAAAAGAGCTGTCCCCCAAACTAGGCCTGATACCCTTTTACCAAATACCCTTTACCCAAATACCCTTTATTGCAGTTTCCTACTAAATGCAGTGGTGGGGAAAGCTCTTAAAACACTGTAGGAATGTTAAATAGCACCAGTGTTTGCAGCACCCAGACAGGCCGAGGCATGCTGTGGTTGTGATTTACCTGTGGGCACAAGCAAACTGAGTAGGGAAGCTGCCAAAAACTCTTCAGATGTAGTTTTCCCAACTCTGGGAGTGTGAATGGTATGCCATGAGCCCTTAGGTATACTGTGATGTCTTGTTTGATGCCTTCCTTCAGTGGCTCCCCTTCAGTCAACAAAATGCCAATGGCATAAAGGAAATAGTTTCTGGGAGCATTGCTCAGAGGTGTTAGCCCATCCAGCCTGTCTGGCTTAGGGCTGGAAAAGCAGATGAGGATTCCCCCATCATCTTTAAGCAAGAGTCCCAGATGACACGATCCACTTCAAGTACAAGGACTTTAAGAAATGTTTAGCCCTGGTGTGAATGTCTGATGGTAGAGCAGCTGTTCTCTGTTTACTCTGCAGCCTCGGTTTGTTCATTCTCTTCTGGTTCTCCATGTGTTTCAGATATATTGTCTACAGTTACATTTCTCCCTCTCTCTTTCTTTCATGTTCCTTTGCCTCACTTTGTTCACCATCAAAGTCTCACAAGGTAAGTTTGTTTCTGTTCTTCCTCCTCCTCACGCTCAAGGCAGTTTCCCATGGAGAGCAGCGAGCATCGGTCGGGGCAGGACATCTGGAATTCACTTTGGCCAGTGCTGCCCACTCCCAGCCCAAGTCCAGCCATGTGCCTTTACATGTGTTTGTCTGTCTCTGTGTCTGTCCTGTGGCTGCACAGCCCCAGGGATGCTGAAAATCTTCACACAGCAGTGAAGTTCCCCTGAGGATGCCCCAAGGGCACCCTTGGAGCAGAGCAGGAACCTGAAACCAGCCTCTGCATGAACCCAGTCCCAGAAGAACAGCCTGTGCACAGACTGAGGGTTTTTTTTTTTTTTTTGTCTCAATCTTACATACAGTGGTTTACAGGAGAAGTGCAATTTCAAGTAAACTTGATTAAATCAGTGACTTTGTGTCCAGGCCCACTTAATCCTCAACCCAGAGCTGTCTGTTCTACAAAACTGCACCTCAATTTTACTGCAGGCACATTAATGTAAAGCTGCTTCATACAGAACAGCTATTCCTACGCAAGAAATAAAATAACTATTTTCACATATAAACTATTGGATAAGTTAAGTATGAGGTATTGTAATAAACAAGTTTAGCATAGGACAGGTAATTTTTTGGCTCATGGTCATGTAAAGAGATAGGCTTGGTCACTATAACTTCCTTCCAGCCAGTTTCAACACCAATAGCCAAAATGAAAGGATTTATCAATCTCAATAAAAGGCATGGCTGCACAAGTAAGTTATTCTTACTTTAGCCAAAGATTTAAGGCAGGCCCCACCTTTCTGATCCACAGGGTTGTTTGGTTTTTTAAAATTCTGCTCCCTAAACAAATTAAACTGATGCTGTAGACAAGCCCAAATTACAAGTTTCCAGCCAGCTCACCTTGCCTTCAGAGCTGACTCACACTTAAAACATAAATGCATGTGAAATCATTTTGCCCCCTAGAAAAAGCTGTTTGAAAGAGATGAGAGTCTTTCTATTCAGCTGCACACAATAGGCAGAAATTCAGTTAAGTGTCATTATTCTGTCCCTTGTGCTTGTTTAACAGCAGGAAATCCAGGCTGCCATACCTGGTGAATGTGTGGGTTTTTTTCCAAAGTACAGCAAAGTTCATTTGCTGGAGTTGATTCTCAGTTCAGAAAAAATATCCCTTAAAGATAGGGGTTCTGGCACCTGCTGGTATTTTGTGTTCAGTTTTTGTAAGGGACTTACAAAAGCCTATGATAAGGGTTAGAAAGAAATATTACAAAGCATAAATGGAAAAGTGTTTGAAAAGTTAAGTATTCTTCTGAGATATGAAATTCCAGACTTATTTGAAATTCAAAATATAAAAATGACAGGCTACTTATGTTATTTAAGCTAAGAAAAAAAAACCCTCCAGATTTAAAAAAAAACCATTTAGTTGAAAGATCTTCACTGTGACAGGCACTGCAAGTAAGGAGAGCTTGCTTCTTTAATAAGGAGATTTTTTTGCATGGATACAGTCAGAACAACAAGCCCAGCTTCTATTGAAAGGAAACTGGGGAAAGCTTCTGGAGCAGTCATTGCAACTGCTTAGGAAAGTGTTAAAAATTCCAGAATTTGTCTCATCATCCTGTACTAGCACAGGAGCTGCAGGTGCTCCTCTATTGCCCTTCCCTGCCCCAGGATGAAGCAGTCCCCTACAGGATTTGCAGCCTGCCCTCAACCCCTCTGTGCAGGACAGAAAATAGTCTGGGGCCCCAAGGAGCTGTGACAAGCAACAGGACAGGCTGCTTGAGGCCTGGCAACACCCATGTGGCTGGAACACTGTGGGGACCCCAAGGGCTTTGCTGTCTTGGTTGGGAAGTGCATCAAACCTCATGGCCACAGGAAGAGGAAAGGGTGTGAAGGAAAAGGGATCCAGGCAGTTTCCTTGGTATTTCTGCTGAAAAGATCAGTTTCCTCCAGGCCCACTGGATGGCTGCTGTGCCCTAACAAAAGCACCTGTAATTTCTCTGGGCTGGAGCAAAGCAAGTGCAGAACCAGGCAGTGAGAATATCATTAGAGGCATCCCAAGGTCTGTGTTTGACATGTCAGCCTGTGATTCAAGGCATTCCCCTGCTCCTCCAAGAGGTGTTTGTTCACCTGTGCCAATTGCAGCAAGCTGGTTGCTGCTGGGGAGCACCATCAGCACAAGCCAGCATGTGAACAAATAGATGGATAGAGGAAGCCAACCTCCTCCTAGCTGGCAGTGCTCTGAGAGGACGAGGTTCAAACACAGGTAGATCCCAAGGAGAGATGTGTGTGGGATGCACAACCTACCAGGGCAGTGCTTGGGAACAGCCACGTCTCTGGAGCAGGATACAAGGGCATCCATTTCCCCTGCACTGCAGGAAGACACGTTCCATAAAAACTTTAGGTTATTGGGCTGGAATTGGTGACCACTGGTACCTGCTGTTCCTTTACAATTTCTTCAAGCAGAGGTGCCTGTGCCAGGCTGGTGGCAGGCAGGTGCCACAGCAGCAGGCCTGGCTGCCAGCGTTCCCGTGGCTGTGCCCAGGAAGGTGGCAGCACCAGGCAGCTGCTGGCTAAAGCAGGGCAGGGTGGCTGTCCTGGGCAGCCTGGCCACGAGGGGGAATGTGGCAGCCCCCCTGATCTCCCACGTGGTCTTTGCCACTCCTGGTAAACCAGGCTCGTGGCTCGCCTGAGCCTCACCGAGGGCCTTCATTTGGAATTAACTCTAATCATGTTCCCTTCCCCTCCCTCCTCACAGGCTACAAGGAACAGGGGATTCCACAGCAGCTGTAGTGGCTGGGACAAGTATGGTCAGAGAAACACGGCGAGAGATTTCCTTTGGCAGCCGTGGGCCACGGACCTTTTCATTACCCTTTGTCTCTCTTCTTCTCCCCTTTGTTTTGTCTCCCTGTGTCTGCCCGGTCCCCCTGCCGGTCCAGCGGAGCGGAGATGCCGAGCAGCCGGCGCAGACTTGCACTGATGCCCCCGAGCAGCGGAGATGAGGCAAGCACGGCTTGGCTTAGGACTGGTCCCGGCCAGCGCCGGGGGCGGCCGACGAGGAGGACGAGGCTGCCAGGACAAGGAAACAGCCTTGGCGAAGGTGGCACCTGGGCAGGCAGCTGAACCAAGGGAGGGGGAGATGCTGCTTTCCCTCTGCTCCCGGGGGAGGTTGCTGAAGATGTTTTGCCTCCTTTTTATGCTCGCTGTTAAAGGACGCTGGCTGTGAACATCAAATGCCAAGGAGCTATTCATAGATATATGTACAGGATGTAAAAGCAAACCAGTGGTACTCTTTTCCTGCCCTGAGATTCCATCTGTGACTGCTTTGCGGTAGTGGAGGGTCCAACCCAGCCCCCTCTGCTGCCAGTGTATATATGATGTTCACAGAAGCTCTGTCCCCACAGATGTCTTGAGAAACGTGCTTGCTGTAAATCGTATTGTACTGCTGAAGTGACTGGGCCATCGCCTGCTTCCATCCGCTGCCACCGTGGAAAGACCAGAGCTCCCACCAGCCCAAGGGACACTTTTCCTAGCACAGGACTGGTGTCCTGCAGCACCTCACCTCTAGGGCAGCAAGTACAGCCTCGTGTTGCTAAAAGCCTCTCGTATAAGACAATACTGGGGGAGCCAAAGAACAAGACTTTTCCTGCCCCTAAAGGGACTTGCTGGCAGTATCTCCATGCTTTGGAAATGGATCCCCTTAGAGCGTGACAAGTGCTCCTGGCTGAAGTAGTGTCCCAGCTCTGCTTCCCCAGGTAAGTGTCCAAAACTCCAGGATCACAGCCTGATACTAGACAGGTGCTTGGGAGCTGTTGTGGTTGGAAGGCCCATGGCCAAACAGGCTGGAGCTGTGATTTCATGGCTTGAACAGGATGTGCAGAGTTGCAGTGGCCACAGGTGGAGTGATCCCTCAGATCCCAGGAGGGCGAGAGGAGCTCAGCTTGGTGTCAGCACCTGGATGCTTTTCCTCTCCAAAAAGATGGCAGGAGGAGCCTTGCTGAAAGAGGGCAAAGCCAGACTGCTCACACACACAGGGAGGGCCCTTGCAGCCAGAGGATTTTCACACAAGCCTGCTGCCAAAACTGGGAGCCACCCAAGCGTGGCAGAGCTGAGACCCACTCCCAGCCCATTGCTCCTGCCAGGAGGCAAATGGTGAGAAAGGGATGGCAGCAAACCCCACTGCCCTACAAGTGTCCAGCCTCTCCTGGTACAACGATCTGCTTTTAACAAGGGTTTTTATTTTTCATGCAGCACAAGTCCTGTCAGCTAAAATACCTCTGGTTGTAAAGAGAGCTGGGGGGTCAAAAAGCAGCAAGTGCCCCCGAGCTGCCCACCAAGGGAGGAGGAGAGCCCTGTGCTGGGCTGGGCACCTGTCAGTGATCCCACAGAGAGCTGCTGGGGTAGGAAGCTCCTTCGCTGTTTTGGTTGCAAACCTCTGGCTTAGCCTCCCCACAGCCCCTGCTGTTCTCCTGATGCCTGGACACTGTCTGGATTTAATGCAACACCTCTCTTCCCAGAAAGTTTCCTCCCTGCCCAATGCACTGTGAGCCCACAGCCTATGGAATGCAAGCATCAGTACCTCTTTGTTCTCCAGCTCAGGAGGTCCTTCTTCAGGGCTAAGCACAAAGCAGCATCCACAGTCCCAACTAACTTGTGGTGGGACAGGACCCCTCCAAACTATTCCCCTTTATCCAATGCAGGCATCAGAAGGGATGACAGACTTTTTCCACTTCACCCTTCTGTGGCTGTGCACTATAAAAAGCTTTGGGCTGCCTGAACAGGAGAAAGGGGAAGAGTTAGGAGCCTTGGGAGCACCAGCCTTCATTGTAAAGATGCTGGCTCAAGCATTTCCTCTGATCTCAGCAGTCTTAACTGGAAAAATATATATATATATAAAAACAAGGAGGAAAATTTGTAACACAAACAATTAATTGTATATTTTACCAAGTCAGACTTCAGGTAGGGCAGTGTATTTATACAGCTTGCTGTATATAGTAAGGAAAAATGACAGGTCTCCTAAGCAAACCCATGGCAGAAGCATAGGAATAACTCAGGCTGCATTTCTCTTGCCTCACACCCTAAACTGTTGCTCGTACTGCCATGCTGGACAGACAGAAGAAGGTATTTAGTCACTACCCTGTATCCAAACAGGGATGCTGAGCTCCACTTTTTGGGCTACTGCATAGAAAGCAAAGATCATAACATGGTGCAGACAGGAAAATTTTGCATTTGTCATTTTAGAGGAAAAGAGATGAAAAACCATCAATTTTCAGAGTGACACAAGCCACACAACACAGGGAGCAGAGGAGCCAAGGTTTTCTTGGAAGACAAATACAAGTTGGTGTTTCTTGTGAGCCCAGAGCTGGAAGTGCTCAAGAGGGAAAGCAGCACAGCTCTTCTGCCAGAGTGCCAGGCTGCAGTGAGCCACAGTTACCTTGCTTTTCCAGAGAGAGGCTTGGAGGACAGCAGCAGCTGGAGAAAACCAATCAAGCAGGTCAGTGGTGGAAAACTCAAGAGCCATCTGACATCTGCATTAAAGCCAGAGGATGAGTTCCTCAAGATTACCAGTGCCACAGGGATGGCCAAGAGGATTTCTGCTTACAACATTCAACAGTTTCAAGTGTCTTTGTCCATTTCTACCAAAGGGCCTCATTCAGGGAGTGGCCTGTGCTGTGGCATCTGCAGCTCTGTGGCTTGCTGGGATGTACAGGTGTTACAGAACTGGGCTTCAGCATTTCCTGGGAGACCATCTCTGCTCCTCCATTTCCCACCCAGGAAAATAAAGGGTAAATAGGATCCTAGCCTGTAGCAAACAGGGAATCTGTAGCACATCTGGAAAACACCTTCACAAGCTGCTGCTGTCATCAGTGAGAACTCTTTTTTTGAGATCTATAACTGGCCCTGAAGCCACCCAAACCGCTTGCCCACTCAGCTGCAGTGAGTGCAATGACAAAGAGCAATGGTTACCCCTCACCTTTGCCAAAACAGAACTGCTGGGTCAAGTGCAAACACCAAACACTGCCTAAGCATCAAGTTAGTTGTGGTGTGGTGTCAGGACAGGTGTGCAGGAGTCCCTGCAGACACATCATAGGCCATGGATAGAAGGAACCAGGCAAAACCTTTGGGTGCAGAAGCTCTGAAACAGGAGCAGCAAGTGTGGCTTAAGAACAACCCTTCTGGTGCCCGTGAAGTTGGGTTCACTTTTAGAAGGTGGATTTAAATGTGTAGTAGACAGGCAGCACAAGAAGTCTCAGGCTGGGGAGGATTAAACAAGCTGACATTTTCACTGGGCCTAAACTGCCAAAAGTTGCATCTCCTGTGGCATCAGATGTCAGAACAACTGCAGATGCCCCATCCCAGAGACTCAGCACCTGCACAAAAGGTCCCCTGGGAAGAAAAAGGGACAGAATAAGCTCCTCATGAGCATCACCAGGGTTTTGCTGACCTTTTGGGCCACATTTGGTGCTGTCTGTCTCTCTGCTCTAGTGAGGATGGGAGAACTGGATTTGCTGGGAAGGGATTGAATGGAAATGCTGCTCTCCCTGGGATGGCTGCAGGTCTCTGAGAACATCACTTGGGTTAGGTCTGGGTGCTGTCTGCATTTATTGCCTGAGGGAGTTTGGTACCACAGTGCAGTACTGCACAGATGAGGTGTGGGATTTACAATTTACTTTCATGTTTTGCTCTGTAAAATTTTTTCTCATCTTCGACCTTCTTATTGAATTGGTGAAGCCAAGAAAACCCTCAATGCACCACTTCAGAGGCTCTGAAATCTGTCAAATGACACACAGGAAAAAAAGCCTTTTTTTTTTGCCTACTGTGGTGATTTGCTTAATTGATTTTAATTAGAAGCAGACAGTTTCCCACTCTCTGCTTTAGGACAGGAGCCACTTTATAGATCGGCCTTGCTACCAGGAGCAAGCATCAAATTACATTTTCCCCAAGGCTGTCCTGTGGTAGTAATAACAATGATAAATCCCTCTGCTTTTTCCAACAGCCCTGCATAAAACTAGCACTGCCAGGCTCCCCCCAGCCCAGGTGTGAGCAGCAGCCTGCTCCCAGGCAATGGTGAGCCCCCCACCTTGGCTTCAGGTCTCCCCATGGCAAGTAGTGAGGAGCTGTGGGGAGCTCAGAGACTGAGCCCAGGGTGGGGCTGTGGTCACCAGGGGGTCCTGCTCACCCCATCTTTAGGATCACACCTTCCACTGTGGCTTGGTTTTCCTCCTCTCACAAGAGGTCAGAGTTCTGTGGGCAGCTGGCAGCATCTGGAGGGGCGTGTCTGGTGCTCACAATCCAGGCACTGACAAGAGCCGCGCTGTGAAGACACAGGTATGAGTGAAAATTTGGAGCTTTCCCCCACCAACAATTACTTTCTTTCTCTTTAGGGTAAAATTAACCACCCAGCACTTTCACACCTCTTTCCGAAGCATTGCAGAGGGGACAACACCTCCACCTCCCCCGGGGCTGGACAATCCCTGCCCTCCATCGCTGTGAAGCAGCCCTGCCTCCTCGCCAGCACAGCCAGAGGGCACAGCTCGAGCCCTTCCTCTGGTCCCAAGTGCATGGACCCAGCTATCCCAGCACCATCACCTGCTTTTTAAGTGTAGATGTTTGACGTGCGAGTTTTACAGCTCAACAGTGATAGTGGGTATTGAAGAATAAACGCAGTTGCTTCACCCCCATCTGCCAGCAACACGGAATTTTCTGCTGCTCCTCTCTGATTGTGAAAAACAGGTTCTAAAAAAAAAAACAACAAACAAAAAAAACCCCAAAACAAACAAACAAACAAAAAAACCAAACCAAAAAACACCAGACCAAAACAAACCCCCCAAAAGGGCTTTCATGAAATAGTTTCTTGGTACTTGAACCCTGCTGGGCTGAACAACTGATTTACCACTCATTGGAAAGCAATTCCAGGTAAGAACCAACCCAAATGTGTAGCCAGTCAAAAACCAGCTTCATTCTGGGTCAGCCCAACCATTGCAAAGCAGGGCATAGCACCATTTTTCCACATTCATTGGTGTTGCCAAATCTGTATTTACCATGGAAAAGGTGCTCTGGCAGGTGATCCCACCCTCCCAGCCTTTGCCTGGCTGGCCATACTTGCTGCAGGAGTTTGGCATTGCCCTCAGCCATGGCAGTCATGGCTGGGAAGGTCAGTGGGACCTTGTGCTGGGAGCAGCTCTGGCACACACAGCCATGGAGTGTTAGATGTGAGAGGTGACTCCATCTGTGCCACGCCCTGTGCTTCCCAAGACACAAAGCTGCATGTTCCTCCCCGGGTGCATTGACTGTCTCACAGTTTATTAAAGGCCTTCCAGTGCTGCTGGAAATTGCCCCTTATGTCTGGCTGTGAGTGTTGTGCTGAGCTCTGTGGACAGGAAGCTGAAGCTCACAGTCCTGGTAATCTTCAGAGGGCCATTTTATTCCTTGTCTCCTGCTTATTCTGGGATGACCCTGCAGTTCATGCACATGCATACACTCCAGCCAGGGCCAAACTGCATCCACTGCAAGACACTCCCAAGAGTTCCTTGACATCTAAACCCCAGGGACAAGGAGACCCTGGCTAGATCTGACATTCCTCCCAGGAAAAATCAATGTCTTCTCCCACACACTTGCTAACCACAGTGTGGCAACACAGCCTTGTATTTTCCAGCTGACTTTGCTTCATGCTCACACATATGATGCACTTGGAAGCAGTGCTGCAATTTATTTCCCAAACTGGCACTCAGCACTCCCATCCCACTGTGGGAGCAGCCTGGTGCAAAATCCCATGTCACAGTAGCACCACCTGAACCAGGGTTAATTGCAGTGAGTCCCACCAGAGCTCATGCTACCCACAAACCATCCTTCCTCATCCTGTTATCTGTATAAATAACTAAGCCAGGCTAAAATTCAAGTCCTGGTTCTCTTGCACCCACACATTGGCCACAGGGAAGCAACAACTCCCTATCCCCACAGCTGGAATACTGCAGTGGGAAATGAAGGCTTCATTCAGGCTCCAAGAATGGCAAAGGCCAGAGTAGGTCAATCCATCTTCCAGCTCTGAGAATGCTTTCAGCAGGCAGGTGAAAGGGAATGGCATATTTTGGCTTGGGATCAAAACAGGGGCTCACCTCTACCAGCAGCACCTGGAGGTGATGGCAGTGCTCCCCCAAAGCAATCCCACCCTGACCCACAGCCCTCCTTCACCCACCACACACCAACACAGGCACTGCTCCCCAGGCTGGGAGGGGGATTGCTGGCTCAAGTCTGTTCTCCTTGGTTTTGGCCATGCATGGGCACATCAGATTTTCCACCCTAGGAAGGAGGGAGCAGGGGCCTGCCCACCTGTGCCGTTTGCACCTTGCTGGTGATCCCACCTTTCATTTTCATAGTGGAGCCCAAACTGAGGGGTTGCAGAGGACCATTTGTATGCCTATTTATATCACCCAGTATTGGATTGTGAATTCTTGTGTTTTGATACTGTGGATATTTTTTTTTAAAGTTAAATATATTCTATTGCTGGACAGCTGGAATGAAATGCAGAGTCTCTTTATGTCACCTGGAAAAACCCCATCATCCCTGATTCCAAATCGGTTCTTGCTCTCCTTCTACCAGTGAGGTAATGGAGAGCATCCAGCAGACACCAGCCCGCACCCACATGCCCTGAGAGGAGGCAGGAGCCAGGGCATGGCTTCCTTAAGGAATTCACAACCAGAACCTTCCAGAGGAGCAGAAGGCTGGTGAGGAGCCTCACATGAATGGAGACAAGGGTGGGGGAAAAGCCACCCTGTGTTCCCTTGTGCACATGCCTACCAGCAATCCTTCTTGACTGGGTTCTGTGTGCAATTTTAACATTTTAATATGACTCCAGGCACATTATCCCTGTTCCCTGTGAGAGAACAGCCCACGTGCTGTCAGGAGCTTGGCCACAGACACCTGAGCAGAGATGAGCAGGTGGCAGAGCCTTCCCATGAAAGGCAGCTCTGCTGCAAGGGCCAGCAGCTTGTCAAAACACCTGCACATTTCAGCCATCCACACTTCATGCTCCTCCTGTGATGTACAGTGCCATAAAACACCACTGCTCTGCTCCCTCCCTAAAGCCACTGTGGGTAGGGAAACACATGGGTGATCCCAACTGGATCGGGGGCGCAAACTCAGAGTTGGTGCAAGATCAGCAAGAAGGGTCTTCTCACACCCCATGGCTTTGAGGGGTCTGGGAGGTGAGGCAGAAGCTCCTTTCACTTGCTATATGTTTCTATTCAGGCTTCAGCCCTCAGCAGGGGAAGCACTTTGGGATGAAAACTGATATATAGTAGTATGATACTATTAATACACCCATGCAGACACAGCAGCACGTGACAAACCCACTGGAGAGATCTGGGATAATTATCTCAAAGAGATTTCTTTAACACCCTGCTAATGGAACCATTTCAGAAGGGGAGGAGGAAAATTAGCAACAAATCATACGAAAGTCAAAAACTGGAGCTTGGTGAAGACACATGAGACACAGGGAAAACCTCCATGCCACATTTCTGGGCACTTCCCTGCCCAAGCACACTTCTGGGCACCAACCTCCTCCACACTGTGGCCCAGGGGGAGACCCACAGCCACCACACACTTCACCCTGACTTCAGGGATGAACTGGCTCACCCCCAGCCCAGGTGCCCTCAGAGCACAGCCCAGCCCTTGCTGTCACCCTCTGAGCACCTGCTCCATGCAGCACAGCAGTGGTGGGTCCAAGGGAACTCCCTTTCCAGCAACCACCACACAACAGGGACAATTCCCTCCCTCTCCACTTGCAGCCTCCCCAAACCATCTCACCTGCTTACAGCTGCCATACACCTCTGGGAAACATCCAGTCCTGCAACAGCTCTTGCTGGGAGCCCCACGGGGCTGCAGCCACAGCACCTACACCACTCCCAGGGTGATGGGGAGCAGCTGTGACTTCCTGCATGCTCCAGAGCAATCAGTGTAACTAGGTGTGCTTTGCATCAGGCCATCCAGGAGAGTTTGGGCTGTTGGCTGTTGTTATAGTGGTGGAGTAAAAGCAGCTTGTGCAGGAGGGTTGGGTTCAATCCTGGCTTGCAGCTCACCCCAAAAGGGAGCCAGGGTCTGCCCACCAGCAGCTCCCACTGCTGGCCATGCAGAGACATGGAAATACAGCACCTGGGATTAGATCATTTAGAAAAATATAATTTCAACTGTATTCTGTTCAAAGTAGCCTGAACAACCATTAAAAAAATAATGTCTGTGCAGAGGAGGGTTATTGCAAGGTATGCATGTACTATCTCTAAATCTCAAAATCGTGCAGTTCAAATACACATTGAGATCCACATACAGCTATAAGAAGTTAGCATCTGATCCTAGGAGGTAATATTACAATTATAGCATATTTCAGAGGTTGTTTCCACAGGAAAACTGCAACCCTGTGGAAGAGGATGTGAGCTGCAAGACTGGCAGGAGTGTGTGCTTATGTCTAGGGCACATTAAGCATTGCGCTGCCAGAGATGTGAAGGGAGGTTGTGGGTTTTTAAGGGACAGGTCTTGGTTCTAGGCCAGCCAGATGAATGCCAAATTCCAGGATTAAATTCTGTTTATTCGAAGGCCCAAATGCTGCTGAGCAGCCTGGGCAGCACAGGGATTAGGAGTCCTTGCAGAGAAAGTGTGTGAGTGCCCTGGTGTGCTCAGGACACTGCAACCTGCCCTGCTGGAACCTCTGCCCACCAAAGCAGCCACTGGCACTGCCTGTCCCACTAAAACAGCCACTGGCACTGCCTGTCCCACCAAAGCAGCCACTGGCACTGCCTGTCCCACCAAAGCAGCCACTGGCACTGCCTGTCTCATCAAAACAGCCACTGGCACTGCCTGTCCCACCCATGGCCAAAGGATACAATGGGTTCAAAGGCTAGGATGGCACCAACCTGCCCTGGGGATGCGCCCTGGCAGCAGTGCTGTGGGCTGTACCAGGCTGGCACACAAGAGACATCCTCTCTGATCCTTAATGATCCCCCTGTAAACCACACAGGGCCTGTGAGCCTTCCTGCAAAGCCATTTCCCATGGGAAAAGCAGGTGGGCACGTGCAGAATGTGGCAGTCGCATCAGGGCACATTTGAAGAGCCTGCTTGGGGCTGATGAATGGTGGGAGGAAGCACGTGGCACCCCACAGAGCCCACCCACAGCTCCTGCCATCTCCCCTCACTGTTCTGGAGGCATAAAAAGAGATGAAGCATGAATTTAGAAGTAGAAAAAGATACCACGCTGCCAGTGGGAAGTGTTTTTTAGTCACAGATCCTTTGCAAATGGGGAAATGTATCTGTAGCATCTCTGTCTTGCTACTACAGACTCCTGCTGCTTTTTCTTCTCACATTCCCTTCTTGAGCCAAACTCCACTGCTGCAAGAGAAGCAGATCTGTGTGTGTGTGTGTGTCCCTGCAGAGGACTTGGGGTTCCTAATGTGGAAAGCAGCATGTAAACCATCTTGGAGAGAAAACCCCTTCTAACACAGAGGTCAGTCACAAGAAATTAAAGTATTTGATTTTGTTTCCTGGCTCTGGTCAGGTGTTTGAGTTAATAATTTTGTGCCTCTATTTCTCTTCATATTCCTTTGGCCTGGTGTTTTCAAGTCTTACATTTCTCATTAGGAAAAGTGTGTTTGAACATCCTGGCACCAAGCCATGTGGAGAGGGAGGAGCTGTCCCCAGGTCTTGCAGGTCTGACATTGTTAATACCAACAAATGTCAGGAGGCACAAAATCCCAACAAACAGAAAGCACCAGCCCCAAGCAGGCAGTGCAGTACTGACAGAAATGGGATGAGTTGCTGGGGCCCAAAAATTTTCCAGTTTTCTCTTGAGCTGCCCCAGATGGGATTCACTCAAGAGCCTCCTCCATGGGCTTTCTCTTCTAAGTGGCACCAGCAGCAGCTGTCCTGTGCTCACTGGCTGTTCCAGGGTGGAAGCACAGATTCATCCCGGAGAGCAGCAGGAACTTCTAAGACAGGTCCCCTAAGGGTGGGAAGAGAATGCCAGGACATGGCAGAGCTGTGTCCACAGCCCCACTCTGGGGGGTGAAGTGTGGGCCTGGGCATGGCAGGTCATCCCTGGGACCCCTGGGACTGCAGGAGCAGTGTGTGATCGCTTTCATGGACTTCAGACTACACAGCAAAAGATGAACCAAACCAGCTGACACTACAGCAGGGCCCTGCCCACTTCTCTCATTTCCCAGGGGTTTCTAAATTTTATTTTTTTTTACACTTCACAATAACAAAGAACAAATTGGTATTTTTTTAAGGGCAGGGAAGTGAACAAAACTCAGACTCAAATGAGATTGTGAGTGGGAGAGCTGTCCCCAGGGGACAGGGGCTGGGGCTCCAACCCTGGCAGGGCACAGGGAGGAGAGACGTGTTGCTCCCAGCCTCCCAGAACCACCCAGAAAGGAGATGTGGGCAGCATGAATCCTTCACCCCCTGCCCTACCCAGGCTGGCTCCGGGGTGGAGCCGCTGCTAGAACGGGCGTTTATTAATTTTCACGGCCTCCGCAGCTCGCACTGGGAAAGCCAAACCCCGAAAGTGTCGGGGGTGGAGAAAAAGCCTCAAAGCAGCGGAGCCCGGAGCGGCTCGGGGCGTGGAGAGCATCCCGGGCAGCGCTGGGGCTCGGAGCCCTTCCCGCCGGGAAGCGCTCCCTACGCCGGGGGCACATCGCCATCTCCCGGGCCCCGCGGGAAGCGCCGGGAGCCCGCACGGCACCGGCATCCGCACCGGCACCGGCACGCGCACCCACCCCACGCAGGACAGGGGGGCGGAGGTCGGCCGGGACTCGGGTCTGGTTTTTAAAGTACGGCAGAAAGAAGAGCACAGCCCTTGTGGGGCTCAGACCAAACGCGAGCTCGCCCCACGGAAGCCTGGAGGGTGCCCGGGCAGCATCCTCCACTCCAAAACATCTCCAAGCCAGCAGGACTCTGGAGAGGTCAGGCGCACCCCCACGACAAGGTGGCTGAGGGAAAAGGCATCCCCGGCTGATAAGCACCCTCCACACTCAGATGCTGCTGGGCCATCCTGTCACAGCTGCCATGGTGTCCCCATGCTCCCCCGGCCGTGCGTCCCCTGCAGCAGCACATAAAGAGCTTTTCCACTCTGGCAACCTCCTCACTCCTGCTTCCCCCAGCCGCACCGGCAGGAGGACATGGGGGCCCTGGGGCTGTTGCCAAGCTTCAGGCTGGGGACTGCTCTGCATCATCCATGACAGGGATAAAACCCTTCCTGAGGTGCTTCCCAGAGACCCCCAAACCCCACCAGCTTGTGTTGGGAACAAAGCCGAGCACACAAGTTACCCCTGTCAACCACACACCCAAGTCCTGCATTTCCCCAGGCTGGAATGCCCAGCTGGCCTCCAGCACCCCCTGATTTTTGGGAGGCTCATTCTGTCAATTAGTGCCTAATCAGACAATCCTAAAGGAAAGGAGCTGCCCCTCCCTATCTTACACCCCCTGGCACTGCTGGAGATGCTGGGAGGCTCTGTTCTGTAAGAGAAGGGACCTCAGCAAGGTGTAAAGTTTTCTTTGTTGCATTAATGTAAGTCCTGGTCTCTCTTCTCTATGCTGAATTTATGAATCCTTTAGTTTATTAATGCATAAGGTGGCAGGGAGCTCTGGGCTTTGCTTTGGGGATAAAGCCAGGCTCTTGCTGTGGCATGTGCCAATGGGGCCTGGCCCTTCCCAGCCCTCTGCCATAAGCCTTAGGGTCAGCAGATGCTAGCATTCAGACACAAGGGGTTTCTTTTCCTGACTTCCTTGCTTTTCCTTTTGAAAGGAATAAGATGAATGTGTCTTTACAGTTCATGAGAGTCTGCCTGTAGATAGGGCCAGGGACTTAGAGATAGGGAAGTAATGGGAGAAACTATCAGTTCTGGAAAATGTTACCAACTGACATGGACTGCTCCTCAGCCAAGGCCGTGTTAAATTCCTGAACTCAGAGAAGAAGAACAAGGACTGAATGGAATTATGAATATTGTTTTGTTATATATAAGAAGAGGGGAGATGTGCATATCAGAGAGGGACATGTAGACATACTGCTAAGTCTACCTTCCAAGTACCTCAGCCAATGAGGAAAGGAAGAGGGTGTTGCGGCCAGGAAATTAGGACAAAAAAGGAGGCTGCATCCTCCAACAATTTGAGAGACCCCAGGGGAAATGCCCCATGGCCTTTCCCTTTATTCAAATAAAGTTACAGGACTCCTCTGTCTCCTTCCTGGACATAAGCCTCTGGCATTGTGAATTTTTCTGCACACTCTCCACCACAATGTCATGGTGTTTCCTCAGCTCTCAAGAGAGGATTTTGCAGAACAGGGTTCTTCACCCTCTGTTTTTACATTTCAGGGTGCAGTTGAGTAAGTTTTGGAGATTTTTGTTTTCCTCTGAAGGTAGGAAGAGGAGTCACATACCAGAGAGACACAAAAAACTGGACCCATAAGTAAAACAGGGACAGTCATTTCTGCCGGGGTGAGCTCAGCAGCCAGAAAGGAAACGTGTTTGCTTTCCCACAGCCCAGGAGAGACCGCTGGTGCACAGGCAGCAGCCTCACACCCAGTGTCTTGCAGCTCTGCCTCTGAACAAGAGGTTTCTAGCCTTCACATTGCACACTGCAAGGTTTCTCCTGCTGTATGTTTTAGAGGACCTGTGGTGAGCCAGGTCTGGCCCCCAGGCTGGGCTGCTCCTGAGGGTCTGGGCACTAAATCTGGCTTTCCTCTGGGGCAGCCCACCTTCCCCTGTGTGCCAGAACAGCTCCTGCTGTCCTGTGCTTGCACAACCAACCAGGAGGGAATGGAGCTGCCTTCAGGCTCTACAACCTGACTCTCCTTCACTGCAGAAACAATCTGGGGGTTTTTGTGCCCTTTGGTCCAAAGCACTCCCTCTGGCCCTGCCCACAGTGCAGCTGAGAGGGAGAGGAGCAGGGGGAGTGTTTGGCTGTGCCAAGCAGCTCTGATTCTCCTGGGTGCTTTGGCATTCTCCAGTGCAGAAATCACAGGGTGGCACTCAGAAACGGCTCAGTGGGAGCAAAAAATATTAAAAAAAATTGGAGCTGCCTTCAGGGGCCTTCCCTGAAGAATGGGGATGGAGAAATTCAGGCATCTCTGGGGGGTAGCTCTCATTGAGCCTGGGCCTCCCACAGCCCCATTTCTGCTCTCTTCCTGCCCTGCTCCCTGCAGAGCCAGTTCCTGTTTGTCAGGATCTGTTCCCAGTGCAGGGTCCTTCCCTACGCTTGCTTTTATGCAGCACTGCTGGAGCCTGATTCCCCCCCAGTCATGGACATGAAAGGATGTTCCCAGGCTGCCACAAGCTGCACAGGGCAGACACTGACTGCACACCAGGGGAATGCTTCCCATATGCCTTTATTTGCAATGTTACAGGACTTTTTTACAGGCACTGTGCGTTGGTGTTCTAGACCAGTTTGGATTTTTTTCTGTATTACCCAATGACCAAGAGGTGTGGTGGGAGCAGGGAAAATCCCTCACAGCAACCGTTCCAGCCTCCAGGAAAGCATAAGACATCTGAGAGCAACAATCTGCTTCTTCCGAAGCCACGAAGCGAGGAATCTGCTTTATAAACAGGCTTAAAAAATAACATACATATATGAGAGCAGCTCAAAGCTAAAGTACAGCGGTAAGTGGTACATAGCTACGCCTATCTGTTCATACCCTTTCTCCAAAGCTGGAAAAGGCATGGCTTAAAAACTAAAAACACAGTTAAAAAAAAAAAATAAATCCATGCATTAAATTTTAGTGTTTTGTGCAATTAAAATGGGATGAAAATAAATATAACTTAAAAAAACCCCCAACCTTTTCCATGACACTAATGGAACAGAGCCAAAGTCTAATAAGGCACTTCCACATGGGCTACTCTAGAAAGCCTAGCAAGGAGCTAAAACAGTGCAACCATTTACAATGGCATCTGATGAACAAAAGACACCTGGTCTGGTGAGATATGAACTGAGAAAAACCCTAGGAAACTTCAGTCCTTGGGAAAGAGGCTTGGCTGCCGATGGCTTGGTGGCCAACTCCTCCTCCTCCTTATTGCTGCGAGGGAGGTCTCCCCCATCAAGGATGCTGGACCCATCCAACTTTGGCAGAGGGGTTCTGGAGCCCCGCTCCTGGGGGGAAAGATGGCACAGTGGGTTTGGGGATAGATGGAGCAGGTGAGGGATTCGTGGCTGCCCAGCTCCTCCACCACCTCCTGCACTGCACATTCCTGGATGTGAGGGCTCCCAGCCTCCTACAGCCTCCCCTCCCCGCCAGCCTCTCCATGGATGACCTTTAGCGCACCAGCCCTGCTGCTGCTCACTTCAAACGTTCCAGGAAGTTAAAAAACAGCCTCCACCCTAAACAGGGAACTGGGTGTTTTCACAGGAGCGGGAGCACCGGGGCCCTGACATGGCCCCAGTGGGCTGGGGAGCAGGGCAGCCACAGGCAGCTCTGGGAAAAAGGGAAAGGCACGGGGATGCCTGACCCCAGCTCTGCTTTGCCGAAGGTGTCCAAGCCAGGAGCTGCCTTGCTGCTGTAACCCTTCACCTGATGCAGATGGAAATTATGGAGATGCTCTAGGCAGTAGGGTTGCCCTGGGCTAGGTGTGGGCATTGGTGGCACTACACATGCGCTCAGCTGCTTACAAAAAAGACTGATCAACCTGGATGGCTACTTTAGGTCTCATGGTAGTCCTTTATAAGCTATTTTTCCCAGCTAGGGAGGATTGGAGACCCCAGCTAAGGTAGGCTGGAAGCAGTTCCTAGCAGGGGAGCTGCAGCTCTAGCGAGGAGCCCTAAGGTTTGCTCACCAGGGCACCCAGCATGGGGGATGTGGGTGGGAAGCACCTGGCCATGGCAAATACCTGTGCTTGATTAAATGGCTCTGCAGCAGGAGGGAAACCTTCACCTTCCACTGCCACTCAGAAATAACTGAGCAACTTCTACAAGACGTCTTGAACACAAATTAAACCCTAAATCTGCCCTTCCAGCAGCTCTGAAGGACTTGGCACAGCCAGCTCCCTGGGCTGAAAGGTGCTAGCAGACAAGTAAAGGGCTCCCACTACAGTGTCCTTCACCATCTCCACACCTCACTCACACTCTCTGACTGCCAGAGGGTCCTGAGCACGGTCACTGAGTGTTTTCAGGGTGATCCCAAAGCAGGAAGAGGCTCCTTCCTCTGCCAGCCCTCTTAACATCAGGCTGAGCAAGAGACAAAAGCACGATAGGCAAAGCATGCACTTGCCTAAGCAACCCACTCCGGGCTGCTCCCAGCTGCAGCTCCCACTGACTCTGCAAAGCCAAGGTTTCAAGTTCAGCTTTTGTTCTGGCAGGTTAGCTCTCTATTTACAAGGGGGGATGGGGGGGAAACAACCAAGACAACCTAAAAAAAACCCACAACAAAAACACATTAAATAGCTTTCAAAGGGGGAGGGGAGGGCGAGGGCTGGAAAGTGTCTTGTAGTGCAGTTCAGAAGAGTCAGTCGGGGGCAGGTTGGCGGTAGTGGCAGAGTCGGATGCGCGGCTTTAATGCAAGTCTTCGCTCTGGGACAACTCTGTCAGGATCTGAATGAGGTTGTCCAGCCCCCAGAGGTAGCCATCCTCTCTGTTCCCTTCCACCCAGGGCACGTTGTGCTGGAGAACTTGTCCCTCTGGCAGGGGGGTGGTTTTCCCAAAGTCAATCATCCAGACTTTGGCTTGTTCCTGCTTGTCGTGAATGAAGAGGAGAGAGCTCCCAATTACCTGTGGAGAGGTGAGACCAGTTAGTGGTGCTCCTATTGCTTATTTTCAGCCCTCTTTGGGGCTTTCAGACACCTTATCTCAGGCTGCATTTCCAAGACATGCTGCTGCAATTTTGCATGAGGAAAAGCAAGCTCTGGGTGCCACTGGTTTTGTTTGCACATGCAAATGGGGCATTTGGACAAGCTGATTTACTCATACAAATCCCAGGTCTTGGCAGAAGGAGAGGATCTGAAAAACACGGGCTTGAAAGATAAAGATGTCATTTTGGAAATTGAGCTAAGGTCCCCCTAGCAAGGAGTGATATGAATTGTCTCAGCCTTCAGAAGGGGATTTTTTCAAGACTGGTTCTTTGTGATCAGCCAGTGCTCTTCACACTCACCAATCCTGCAGACACCACCACAGGGATGGGGACACTCCAAGTACAAGTAACTTGCAACCTGCTGTCTTCTGCCTCAAACACCATCCAATTACACCCAGACTTCCCCTAGAATAACCTCCTGGCACTCACAGCACTCTGGAGGTGCAAGGTACAGAGCTTCATGCTCACAAATTTCCTCTTCCCCGAGTTCACTTGGCTGCATCGGCTTTGAAGGGCTCTTTCATATCCTGATCGGCCTTTGGGAAAATCCTGCTGCAAGTAGTGGCCTGGGCAAGCCCGGGGAAGCCAACAGGTGCATTTGGGCTCTGAGAGCAGAAGTCTCAAGGCCTGTTGTAGTGGGATAAGACCCCACAAACCCAATGGTCAACACACACAAAACAGAGAGATGTTCAGCAGCTCAGCATCCTGAGCTATCCTGACTCACAGTTCCAGACAGGCTGACAACCAGCAGCAGCTCTGCTGTGGCTTCCCAGTGCTTGGGAAACATGTATCAGTATCAAGCCAGTCACCATCATGCTCTTCTGCTTAATCTCCTCCTCCAGTCAGAAGATTTTAGTAGGGGCTTCTACAGAAAAACACCAATGGGTGCATTTCAGAGCTGCCCCAAATAAAAACTGCTTTCTAAATCCTCTCTGATGTGCATGAATTGGTGAATTACGAATTCATTTGCCCCTGTGTCACAAATAGGGACCTTGGTGACCAGAGTGCAAGGGCTGTAGCAGAGGTGATGCAGAGCACTGAGAGCCACAAGTGCCCCTTATGATGTGTAGGTACATGGAAGAGAATCCAGCTGGTGTCAGTCCTCCAGAAAAGCAGCACTAAATGTTACTGGGGATGCCCACATTTGTGCTATCAGCAGGGCTGTGCCTGAGGTTTGCCTTTAGACAAGGGTTTTGAACAGGATGCATGTACTGCTTGCAAAAGCTGTTATGAATTCACATTTTTCAGGAGACTTTTTCCACCAGTGTGTTGGGAAAACATCCAAGGTCCAGAGATACGTATTATTTCCGAGAAATGCTTATCTTTAGTTCTCCTCCTGCTAACCTCTTATAGTCCTTTCTTGGCCAGGACAGAGCATTCTAATTTTAAGGAAAAGCCTTTTGCTGACATTCTTCATTTGTGTGTCCTCGACTGCCCAGTTCCCCTGCAGCTCCTTGGAGGAGCCCTGCTCTGCAAGGGCCCCATGGAGGGACATAGAGCTTGGCAGACCTTCTGCTGTGCTTCATCTCGAAGCGGGATAGAAAGTCAAAGCTGCTGCTTTTTAATTTTTACGGAGTGGAAACTCCTTTCAAACCCTCTTTGAAAGGCTGCTTTGTTTCTGTGTTTTCAAATGAAACCCTGGCACTCAGTTTCAGGGAGAATTTTGTTTCCTGTGTTGAACTGCCCTGAAACCCTCAGTTTTGACATTTCCCTTCCAACTGCCTTCCAGGGGCTGCCACCAGGAGGCACAGCCCCATCTGCCTTTGGCTCCTGGCAGGACCCTCCGTGTGTGGCTAGGGCTGAGGTGGCTTATGTGGCTCTGGATGAGGGACAGCAGGCTCTTGGAGCTCTGGCTCACGAGCCCTGGGAGTCAAAGGTTCCTATGAGGCTCTTTTTTTCCTACACCACACATGACAAGAACAATCACTGTCGTGTTTTGTTAAGTAGATGTAATAGCAAAGTTATTGAATTAAATTGGGGAGCATTTCAGTTCCTGAAATGGCTAAAGAAGATAGTGTTCCCTCCTTGTTTTCCCATCAGCACTGAATCTTGACTGTAGAAAATGTCGGTATTGTGGACACTCCTTTCTGTATGGAATTCCTTCAGAAGGAAGAGTTCATACTGTGGTGCCCCAACCAGCTCAGGAAAGGCATGTTTGGGGTATTTGCAATTTATGGCTGCGTTGAAGCCTTGTTCGATCATGTGGAGCAACTGTCAGCAAAATTATACCTGACATGCATTCAATCAGACATTTCTCCTGAGAAAACCCCTGTGCTTTTACACTAGGGAATTTTCCCTGTCATAAACAGTCCAAGTTCCTCCTAAATCACTTTTAATCTGTTTGAACATTGGCTTTCAGTAGATTTGAGCTCATGTCAGATGCATAAACATTGTGTGTTATCATTTATATTTGCACGTAAGTACTAAATTCACAAACAAAAATACAGTTATAAGAATAAAACAGCCCCTGACTTTGACTTCTCTCTTTGGACAAGCTGAGATTAAACAGTCTGCCTCTCCAGGCACATCTGTCTAAACAGCAGTATTACCTCATGGCACTTGAAGAACGGGGATGTCTCCAGGGTAGCGCGGATACCCTTCAACCGGTTAAGGTAACTGTTCTGGAATTACAAAAAAAACCCAAATCTAAGCCATCAGAGTTGCAGGAAACCTACACAAAAACCACTGCATTGGGGCAGACAGAAAGTCACTCCTGCACCCAGCATCCTCCCACAGACCTTTCCCTTTGGAGAGTGTCCCCTTTTCTTATGATCCACTTATCCTTTTGGCTTCTATAGTGCCCTGTGAGCTCCTGTGGCTTTCAAAACTTTGTGAAAGTATTTGCTTTTGCTGAACTGGTGTAGTGTCCCTGCTGCATCCATGGTGGGAAACAGCTAATTCAGCAGCTGCTGCTTTTTCCTCTCCCCTGCACTCTCTTAATAGATCAACTCTTCATCTGTCTTTTTAGCACTCAGACAGTCACACATCACGAGACACTTCTGCAACTCCGTTACCAGCACTTTTGCAAAGCTGGTCCCATAGGTGGAAGGGCTTTCACAATGGCCAGCACACAGGTCAAGACCCACAAGCCTGTTTGAGCATCCCTGCAAATTGCTGGAAGGCACTGCATGTTCTCAAGGGGCTCCACTGATTTTGGGGTTTATATAGAAGAATTCAGCACAGGAACACACACACAGCAATTATCTGGGCACTGCAACACGGAAGAGGAGAGGTATATAAGAATGCACTGGCCAAGGTGCCCACCCAGAGCCACAGCACGATGTGTGCTCCAAGTTCTTTGGGGATAAAATGCAGCCAGGCAGCCAGGCAACTTCATCTTCAGATCGCTGGGTAATTCTCGTGAAAGCAAGCGTGCCAGTTTGAAGGAGACAGTGTCAAGGGCCACTCCAGCTGGAGCCTTGCATTTGGAGACTCTATACAGTGCAGCTTAAAATGGGAGTGCTTTGTCAAATAGGTTATTTGACAGAGTTGGTGTAAATTGTTTACAGCCAGATCTCTTATTCTCCTGGCAACTTAGGGAAGCTTGGAGAATGCCAGCTATGGCTTGCCCATTGAAGTGTGTCTGGCACAGGGATCACCTTCTGTGAGACTGGGCACAGGCAGCTCACCCTGCCAGGATGGGAGCCCCCACCACTCATACTGGGGTACAGAGAGGGCTTGGGGGGACCACCAGCCCAGGGATAAGGGACAGAGCATGGCTATGACTCCTCAGTGGGTTTTGGGAGTCAAGTCTGGAGATCCTCAGCAGACTTAGACTCAGGTCAAGCAGTTTTGCTGCAGCCAAGTCCCCTCCCAGCTCCACTGCTTTCCCCTCACCCTGCACCAGGACAGTGCTTCTCTTCAACATTTCTCGTGCTTTTTAAGAGAGATTGCTCAGGCCTCAGCCCTGCAGGCCAGGACCTGATGAGCTGAGGCCAGGCTCCAAAGGAAATGCCCTCTGCAGGCAGTGCCCCCAACATCCCCCACTCACCAAAACATTCCTGTTTCCTCTGGTGAACTCACTGAAGGCCTCCATGACTTGTTCCTTTGTCCGTGTCTTCTTGAAGTCCCGGTTCACAGTGCCATCCTCCTTCTTGAAAAGAAAGGACAGGGGTGAGTTGCATGGGAAAGAAGGGAGTTGGGGCAGGAGCAGTGTTTCTGTAGCTATGCATGTTGCCAAGTAAGATGTGACCAGCATTTTTGGCAGCTGAAGGATCTGTCTGTGGAGCAGAGGTGAGCAGAGGCAGCAGGTCTCTGCTTGCACATCCCAAGGTATCCCACAGCCTCAATGCCTTGATGTCTACTGCAAATGGAGCTCTCCATCATCAAATTCTTGCCAAGGTCACTGGCAATGTGGACAAACTCTCCTCACAGACCTGGTGCTTTCTGCTAACAGAGGCTGGAGGTTACCTGTTTCTGGTATTTCTGAATCCAAAAGGCTTCCCATGGCTGCTGTGGCTGAGAAATAGCACTGACACCAGCCTTGGGACTGTCTCCCTGGCTTGGGGAGGACAGCAGAGCATGATCACAATGGGACAAAACTGGGCGTGGACAGAAACATCTCAGGAGCAGGAACAAAACTGCTCTGTGAGAAACCCTCCATGACCATTGCAGCAAGGAGCAAGCCCCATGGCTGTCTGGCCCCACCAATCCTTCAAGGCAGCAGCCTGGCACTGAGATGCAACAAGCAGCCTTGTGCTCTCCTCTGCCTTTTCCCCAGAGGCACACCCATCCTTGGCCTGCCATGGGGATGGCATGGCTTGTCCACTGCAGGAATGACACTGGCCCAGAGGCTCCTGTCTGAACCTCTGGGCAGCTTTGTAGGTCTCTCCTCATTTCCCTGGTCCTTCTGGGGCTCTGATTCTTGCATCAACACATTTCATTGTCCAGAGGGGCCGTGGGACAGGCCGACAGATCTCACTTCCTGGATACAGGGGCTATTTTAAACCACACTTGCTTGTGCTCACAGCTCCATTGCAGAGCTCCATCCCACTGCTCCA
Organism: Aegithalos caudatus; assembly: GCA_013389925.1. Classification (NCBI taxonomy): domain Eukaryota; kingdom Metazoa; phylum Chordata; class Aves; order Passeriformes; family Aegithalidae; genus Aegithalos; species Aegithalos caudatus. The sequence continues at coordinate 452,792 of WEIU01004127.1, forward strand.
CACAGCTTGTTTGCACACAATACAGCAAAGGGACAGGGGCCAAAAGACATCCTGTGGGCTAGGGAAAATGAAGGATGAAGGAGCAGAGCTTAGGCTGGGGGAGGAAGAAGGCACAATGAAATCACTTGCTCTGGAGCTTAGAGACCCATCCAGGGAAGTGCCCCTGCACAGGACAATGTGCATCCCCCTGGAGAGGGAGCTTGCATGGTGGCCAGTCCAACTTGGGAGAAGGTCAAGTGCCAAGGCGAGCCTGCCACCAAACCAACACCTGAAGTGCAAATTGGGATGAATCACACAGCATACTTCAGCTTCCAGCCTGTGTTTTGTGTAAGCATTAACAAAGGTGGTAACAAAAGCAATGTACAAAAGAAAAACCCCAGTAAAAACTTTGTTAGTACCAACTGCAATGACTGCACCCAGTTTCAAATCACCCTGGAGTCCGCTTGACCACTGTGCTGCCACAGGGTGCAAAAGCAATGCTCAGGGCTGGCAGAGTGTGTATTGGCAGGGGTCAGGGACAGCCTTTTCACTGGAGACTCCGTGCTGCTGATGCACCATGCAGAGCTGGGATCTCTGCTTTCAGCTGTGACCTTGCTGAGGATGCTCTGGTGGCAGGTGTGTGATGCACAGGGGAAGGGCACTTTGCTGCTGTGTGTCCCTCATGTGAGCCCTGACGTGGCAGCTCAGAAATGAACCCACCCTCTCCCAGGGGGATGACCGATATTAATCTGGAGAAGGGCCACAGCACTAATTTCACATATAAAGAGCATAGCTTTCCACAAAGCATCCAAGAAAGGAGATGGACTTCTAAGTGCTCCTTAAAATAAAGGAAAATCACAGATGGCCTTTCAGATAAGGCAATCTCAGCTTCAGGAAAGCCAAGCAGCCTATCCGCAGTGCTGCTCCCAGCATTACCCGCCTCCTGCGGTTTCCTTGCCCAACCAGGGATTGCTGCCACGAGGCTGACAATGCCATGACATTCACAGGTGTCTGAGCCCCGAGGGGGCTGCCTTCCACAGCAGCAATGTGAGGGGGGCTGATAAGGACTATCACAACCTCCGCCCCACCGGCGATTCCAGCTCGCGCTGGCGTCACTGGGGCGGGGCTCGGGTCAGCCAGATCTCCCTCCAGCACTGCCTTGGATGGGGCTTGTGAGCTGCCTGGCTTGGCAAAGTTAGGTGGAGGCTTTATGGGCTGGTTTTGGGACCCTGCAGACCTTCCAGTCCTGGGGAATGTCATCCCACAGTGGCCTTGCTGGATGCAGTGGTAACACTCAGACCAGAGCAGCAGCTCAGGAGTGTCTCTTCTTATAGTGAGCTCCAGCAAGTTTCATCTGGGCCACCAGGGATCACTTGTGTTACTTTCAGCATGGAAATTTTATAAATAGCTACTGTTTCCAACAGGTTCAAGCTATTCCAGAAAGTCAGATGAATGTCATTATCTCCTTCTGCAAAGGAAAATTTCCATTTTAAAGAGAAAGAACTGGATCCTCAAGGCCACCTGGGAAAGGGAGAGCTCAGGAAAGGATTGCTATCCTCATGCCCAACCCTGAGCTGCCTGTTTGCCGTACCTGACTGTGCTATCCAAAAGGCTTCCACTGCTCCTCTCCTTCCTACGATCCCTTCCCACGTGTCCAGGGTTAAATCCTGTCCTCTTACATTTCTCAGTACTCTTTAGCAGCCTCCATCCATGGGTGAGGGGCAGGGCACATTCACCACTGCTCTTCACAGGGAAGCATCCACCGCAAGAAATAAAACATGGGGAGAGAGCCAGGGCACCAAAGGCACTTTCCCTAACACAGAAACTCAATCCCAGAAATAGGGAGAACAACAGGGATTCAGCACAGCATGACCAGCCCTTTTGGAAAAAAAGCCAGCCATGAAACAGCATGAATTGCTAATGGTTTAGCTTAGGGGAAAAGAACCTAGAAGCTGAGGGATTTAAGGAGAATTACAGTAATTAGAGCCTTGATCAAATTAGTCAGCCCCCTAGCAGCAGCAGCAGCAGGAATACTGCTGGAGGCCAGTACTTCTCAACATTTTTCAATTAAAAGGCCGCTTCACCTTTTTGAAAAAAAAAATCCACTGTTCAGATCAGGCAGCAACTCATTTATGGTTGGCTAAACAGAGGTGCAAATCTCATAACTCCTTTATGGCTTTTATTTCCTTCCACAATGTTTTTTGGCCTCCCTAGGGATATGATTTGTTTGGTTTGGGGTTTTTTTTTACATTTTTTATTTTCAAGTGCTTCCCATATGACCTGCCCCCTAAACATGCCTAGACTGAGAAACACCACTGGAGGCCAAGGATGTACCATGTTGGACTATAAAGAGATATTTCTGATTACACCAAGAAATCAGGAAGAAGAAGTAGTGCATGGGAGCTTTACTCCCAACTGGTCCCCCATTTTTATACAGCCTCAGTTTCATAAAAAGCAAAACAGCAGCAAAGAGAACCAGGCAATGGGGTTGTCCTGAGCTGGAGCAGCTCCCAGTGTGCTTATCAGCATCCACAGCAGGAAAGGGTCTTTGGGAGACCTGGGGAGATCAGGGAAGAGCTGTATGAGCAGGCAAGTGCCCTGACCCAATGTAGGCCCTGCAGAAAGCTGTTGTGGGGAGCATGACCATCAGCATCATAAGCAGAGACATGGGATGGGCAGGGGTGCCTTACAATGCTTGTCTGGAAACTTTTGAAGGGGAACAGCCCAAGAGCTGCTCCTGGGACTTCTGAGAGTGTTTGAGTTGGAGCACTGCATCCTGCTGGCCATGAAACAGCTGAATGAAGAAGGGGCAACATGCACACAGCAAGAGACAACTCCCTTCTGTGGGTAGTTAGAAGTAGCAGCTCTGAGTGACCCATCCCTGCTGACCTTTTAAACCCATGGTCTAACACCTGCATTTGTTTGCTGGTAGAGGTGAAGGGAAACACTGCCAGGGAACTCTACAAATTCTGGTGTGAGGGCTTTATTGGGGAACAGCTTCATTTGTTTTAATTCTATCATTTTGACACCACTATCTTCAGACAGGAGGTTAGACTACAGAGACCCAGACAGGCACTCTGGGAGAATTCTGCCCTACTCAGAGAGGAGAAAAATAATCTGTGATCAAGAGAAAGAAAATCCTCCAATCCAGACACATGCAGATATTGAGGCATCATTTCCACTAAGAGCAAGTGGCTGCTCTGAGCTACTGCCTGGACCCTCAGCAGCTACCCAAGCCTGAATTAGTGCAAACACAACTTGACAGAGCTCTCCGTGGCTGCCAAGCCAACACCATGCTCAGGCATGTGATGAAACCCTTGGCTCAAGTGTGACATTACCTTTAACTCACACTGGCTGGCTATCAAAAGGCATAGGCCATTGCTGATGCTCATGCAAGCAGTATCACTAATACTCTGTGGTTACAGACCTAACTCTGTTCAAGTGCCATCCCAGACACCTTTCTGGCTGCAAAGCCTCCTTGGAGAAAATCTCCTGGGCTGGCTCATCTACTGGGGACACAGAAGCATCCCGGATGGTGTCCCCAGAAATGTGAGTGCTGCTCTGGGCAAGAGCAGTCAGCAGGTTACATGTGCATGCAGGTGCTGCCAGAAAGTACAGCTGTGTGTGTTTGTCCCATTTCATAGGGCTCAGCTGCTGACTCTTCCTAGACAAGCTTGTAAACACATCCTCCTTACTGACTGTGGCTAAGCTCACAGCTCCAACCGCAGATTGGCACATGTTCAAGCTGGGATTTGGATTAATGGCTCAGCCCAGTGGCAGAGAAGAATTGAAAGCAAACAACTAATTTGAGTCTCTCAAGTTGGAGGATGGCACTTTGTATTTTGCAGGGAGGGAGAAATCAACCAAGTGATGTGATGAGATTGTGTCTAAAGTCATCCTTTTGCATGGATGCCCTGAGCTCAGCTGCATTGTCAGAAGAGCAGCAGTGCCCCAGGTGAGGTGCCTGGGGGTGAGGTGCCTGGTGGTTTGGTCCCCAAGTGTGACCCGCTCTCACCACCAGCCTGCTGCATGGGTACCTCAGTGAGTTTGGCCAGCAAGCACTCCCAGCAGCCGATGCCCTGCTTTGCACAGCTGGCAGACTCACCTTTATCCCCTCGATCCTGAAGCCCAGCGTGGCGGTGGAGCTGATGGTCTCCCTCCACTGCATGTAGCGGGGCTTGGTCACCGCCCGCAGCACGTTCTCCTCCTCAGTGGGGGCATCGGGGTCCACCTCAATCATCTTCTGGTACATGTCCTTCCTCAGGCTCGGCTTCTTCCGGGCCTTTATCAGCTCCTCCTCCAAGTACGTCCTGCAGGGAGTGAGGGAGGGTGTGAGCAGGGCCACCACATGAGGTGCCATGTATCCACAGACAGCCCTCGCCCCAGAAATCAGGCTGATCCAGGATAGCTGATCCCTACGGAGTAGTGCAGCATAGGAAATAATGGAGCAAGCCTCATTGCGGCGGGATTGATCCTGATTTAATTATCACTCCATCATCAACACCCGGTATCTTTTCAGGTCATCAAGGAACCACAACCAGTCTGGCAATAACAAGGGAAGTTATTTCTCACAGGTGTTCATAGCCTTGCTGCTGCCACCCTGGCAGCATCCTCGTGCCATCCCTTGTCCTGAGGGACCCCAATGTTCAGGAAACCTGAGCTCTCACCTGAGCTAAACGTGGCTTTCAAGATATCCCCAGGAAACTGTGCTCATGCCCTGGGAGCCAGCTGAATTGAAGGTAAGAGGGACATTACTGTGTCCCATCCTTCAGCATTAGCTGCTTCTCCCTTTGAGGGTCAGCCAAAGCTGCTCCTGTGCCTCTCCTGTGCTTTTCCATCCCCTCACTCTGTGCACCACGAGGGCTCTGCCTCACCAGATGCTAAATGGGGTGTTTTCACACAGGACTGTTCCACTGATGGTGATGGTTTTGCCCAGTATATGTCTGCTCCAAGTGGACTTCCTAGCAAAGGCTTTCTCTACGAGATGAAGCACAGGAAGGGATGCAATCTTGGCCAGATGCTTACCACCACCCCAGGTCCACAGGGTACAGCCAGGATGGGGGACTGGGGGAAGGAGGATGGAAGGTGAAGAGGAGCGTGCAAAGGCCTTGGTTTTATCCGTACTTCAGAGAAGCACCTCTCTGTACCAGAGCACAGTGGTGGAAAAGTTCTGCACTCTGGCATCCATAAAACCATCATCCACAAAGTAATACTTCATGCAGCAATAATAAACCACCATGGAATTCCTCTCGCAGCTCCCATATCAACCCCAGCTCAGCCTGAAAAGTACCCAGGCCCTCTTCAAACAACCTACCAAGCTGGGTGAAATGTCCCAGCAAAACTACACAGGAATGACCCTATCTGTCACTGTTCTTCACCTCCCACTAGCCATGCCCAGATCTGCAGAGGGACAGTGCCCTCTGCCCATGTCCCTTGTGCCAAAATCCCAGCACTGTGGTGTGGTTCACCTCCAGAACCAAGCAAAACAAACTGAGAGTGTGCTGAGTGGACTATGTGGGACACAAAGCAAACTGGTGCCTTTGCTTAGGCAGACATCCCCAGGCCATCAGCCACATTAAAAAATACTACAAGTAAAAGCAATGAAAGTCTTTATCTGAGATCACCAAACCCGTGATTTTGGTGCAGATGGAATAAAACAGCAGAATAAAGCAGCAGCATGCTAGAAGTGCTCAGAGAGCTAGAATTTCTTCTTATGAGAATGACAGATCATCAGTGTCTGTGGCTTGGTCCTCCCCATTGCCTCAGGCTTGTGCTATTACCAAGGCTTAAGAAAGACAAAGTTTTGTTTAGGAGTGACTGGAGTAGACTGCCACATCCCAAAGCCAGGTTGGCATGAAAAAAACAAAACTGTATCTGCCTGGCAGCAAGCTGCTGGCTCAGAGGACAGGTTTAACAGCCCTGAGGTTGAGATTATTTGCTCAGCCATGGGTATGCCCCATTCCACAGTGTTAACTCCATTCATCCTCTCTCACCAGCTCCTCCCACAGCACAGGATGATGCACATTTGCCCCCTTGCCTGAGCTCCAAAATCCCAGGTGCATAAATAACCTGAGACGTGATGGGAGGCTTGTCATGGGAGGGTTTCTTCCTCCCAGAGACAGCCACAGGAGCACCTGGGCAGCATGTCCAGCAGCTCTTCTTCTGTGAGTGAGTCCTGTTTCCTTCCCACAGCAGCGTGTGTGTGCCAGCCAGGGCCACTTGGCTGCGCAGGGCCCTCTGCCCTTCTCCCCACCCCTCCGGTGGAAAGTATTCCCCGCCTCTTCCCTGCCGACAGCTCGGCACGCCAGTTCCAGTTTCACATGGGGATTCAGGAGGGGAAAAAAAGATTCCTCTCTCCCACAGAAACCATCAGCTTTTCCAGCAGCGCAAGCGTCTCCACCATGTCTGGGCTGTGCCTTTGCCAGCGAGGGGGGTCTCAACCCTTCCTGCCACCAGCCTGAAGCACACCCAGGGCCAAGGGGTGGCCTGAGGCCACCTGGGGTCACCATCCCTGCTTACATCTGCTCTGGGACACCCCTGTCAGCTGTGGCACAGCTCACTCAAAAACTGCTGCTGGCCAAGTAGCCTGGGACCCTGGTGGAGAGACGGTTCTCAAGGAGGACATGGGTAATGTTGCTCATCTGTTAGGAAATATTTCAAGAGCTTTGCATGAAAGGCACTGAACTACTTAGCACACGCATTTTATCTCTCCAGTGCGCATTGGAGCAAAGGCTGAGCAGAGGGAAAATTTCTCGCTCACTGAAATTGTGCCTTCCAAGCAGCTTTATTTCACCTCTCTGGCACCCTGAGCAGGACCTCCTACACCCCATCCCTTGGCTGTGTCCTCATGCAGCACAGAGGATCTCTGAGCAGCTACTGTGCCGTTCCTGTGTACCCAAATCCAAGCTGAGTGCTGTCCCCCCTGCCACACCAAAGCTTTCCCAGCACACAGGACAGTCAACAAGTGGAGAAAGAAGAAGCCTTGTGTATTCTTTCCATAGCCAGGCTTCCCCATGGCTCTCTCACGGTATTGGCTGAGCTTTACCTGAAGAGAGGTGAGCCTGGTATTCTTAATTGTGTGTTTCAAGCAGTTTTACCTAGGAGATGCATTTATTTTTGAGTATCCCATATTAAAACTCAGAATGCATTCCCAATGCCACTCACCTGACCCCCATTTTGCAGTCCATAACACAGGGAGAGTCAAACTCAGCCAGCAGATCTTCCATCTGGTTGTATCGCTCCCCATCCTTGACTACATCTCCATGGTAGGCAGGGACATAGGGCTTCAGGACATCGTTCATGAGGCGGTCCAGGCACCGCTGCTCCGACTCACAGTGCTTCTTCAGTATCCTGCCATTGGCTGCCGCCTTGAAACTACCTGAGGGTGACAAGGAACAGTGTGGCACTTGCTTTGGATGGCAGGGGGATGATGCCGTGCCTTCTAAAACAGGAAGGGCAGCCCAACTCCTTGGAAGAACCTCCATTTATACCTGTGCCCAAAAGAATCCCTGCAGGCAGGGACTGAAAAGCCCAGGTTGCCAGAGGTTTATGACCTGCACTGTCACACCCCAAAGAGGACAGAGACCCATCCTGCAGTACCCAACATGTTTGCTTCACATCCTCTGTGCAATCCTTGGTAGACGTCTCTGTGTCTATGTTCACGTGTGGGGCAGCTTTGTGCTGGGCAGCATCACCTGCTTTGCAGTGGGTCAGAAGTGGGCCTGGCTCTCACACAAAGCACCCAGCTTTCTGCTTCCTGAGGAAAAAGCAGCAATAACACCTGCTGGCCCTGGGAGACTGAAAGCCCAGAGCACCTTCACACTCCCCTTGCTAGCATTTAGGTAAGTCACTCTCCTAGGCTACAGACTGGGAGCTGTAAGCTGTGACACTCATGCAGCAGCCTAAAGCAATTCAGGCCAACAAAGCTCATTAACCTGGGATAACGAAGAGCCCTGCCACCACTCTGTCCCTCCCTGTGCTCCGTACCTGCGTGCCCCGCTAGCTGGATCCAAGGGTACTTCTTCTTGAAAGACATCACAAACGGTGACCAGTGCACCATATTCTTGATCTTCCTCCATGACTTGCTCTAAAAAGAAAAAAAAAAATCATGTAGGTGAATGCTATGTTTTAAGCTTTTACTGTCTGTAAAGTCACTTCAGGCAGCACGCAGCTGTTTTGGACAGGGAAAGAGGCACCACAGCCAGCGCAGGATGGAAGCAAACAGAAAATCTGCTCTCTTCCCATTGTGCTATGCCAAGCTGGAGCCACTGAGCCTGAACTCTACATTCAAAAATCACGAGTAACTTCACTGAAGTGGATGGCGTTACAGCATTGTTCCAGTTGGCTGCTCCTGCTGCAGAGCGCCCAGCCATCCGCACTGCCTTGTCCCCGCTCCCTGCATCCCTCTGCAGGAGCAGCAGGGACATTAGCCCATCCCTGAGCACCGCGTTAGACCACAGTAGATGGAGCGGGAAGGCAACCCAGGATTGCCATCCAGCCACAAAGCCGAGCTGCAGGTCCTGAGAGGAGCAAGAGCACAGGCACACGGAGGCTCCCTGCCTGGCTTTTGTTCCCCCTGGAAAGCAGCTGCTGTGTCCATTAAGCTGGCAACCCACATGCGCTGATCCGCCTGCTCTGGCCCATCTGTAACTACAGTTCAGAGAACAATTCCCTTCTGACATGTTGTGTTTCTCACCAGATAGATTGCTCAAAACTATTTACATGGCTCTAACGATGGCTGCACTGGACGTACAAAAGCCTCCCTCAACGGCTCCTTCCTGCGAGTTTTTCCCTGGATTGTTCTAGGGAACACACCACCAGTAAAAGGCAGGGGATGACCTCTTATCTTGGCCCCAGAAGGTGACGGCACAAACAAATTATGTGAACGATATACAACGGCAACAATGGAAAAATGCCTTCTTGCGGGAGCTAGGACAAACAGTGTAGTCCTTGGCTGCTCCAAGCTTCTGGGTTCAGCTGGAAGCCAGCAGATAAATTATCCTCATTTGCTCCGTTCTGAAGGCATGGGAGGGAGCCTTCCAGAAAGCCCAAGTAATCTCTTCCTCGTGTTTGGAGAACTGGCCCCTGTTCCAGTAACGCTTTACAGACAGGCAGGGAAGAGCCAGCAGCCCCAACTTGTAGTTTGGATGCTTGCTGGGGGTGAACTCACAGCACAGGAATCCGTGCTGGGAACTGCTGACACGTTTAAATGGCGAGCAAGAAGCCAGACAAAGATGTTAGTGTCTGAAGCGTGGAAATTACACCGGGTTATCCCTGCACCATGCACCAGCCCGCTGGGGAGATGCAGGGGCTGCCCAAGTGGGCAGGACGGGGGTGGGAAAGGGGAAGAATGAAGGTCCTTCCCCACCTCGCAGCCTGGGAGGAGCAGGGCAGCCCTTCCCTGGAACGCTGCCCGTGGCTGGGAGCGTCCCGGCGCAGCCTGGCACTGGTACAGCCCTGCAGGAGTTTGGCAGGAGCTGCCCAAGTGCAGGGTGACACCAGGCATCCCCTTCTCCCAGGCTCCTCGCTCTGCCGCCCGGCGTGCTTGCTTTGGCAGGGGGGTCAGGCAGTTCCCTACCTGACATGAGGATGAATGTTTTTATTTCCATACAGAGTGCCAGAACTTGTGTGTTTTAGCTGTTCTTTGTTCTCCTTTTGGCAGAGAGTGAAGGGGAAGCGGGGGGGTGTCCCCTCCTTTTGTTTTTAAAATAGTAACATCAAGTCCTGGTTGATGTCATGAAAAAGGGGGAAGAAAAAGTCTCTGGGGGAGTTTGGATTCTAAATGAGCATGACCCACTCCTCTAAAAGGAGTTCTCCCCTCACTTGCAGGACAGCATCGTAAGTCACTTGCTCCCAGGAAACATGCCAAGGCAACGTGCCTTCCCAAGCCAAGATTTTGGTTTTTGGTGGTTAGAGCTTTATAGTAAAAACCTTGAGGTACTTCAAGGTACAGACAGAATGGAGGCAAACAGTTCCTAAAGCAGGGCAAGCAACTCTGGCTTCCCACTGCCAGGGCTTTCCCAGGAGTGATGCTCTCTATTCCAGCACTGCTCCCAGTGCAGGGTGATGACCCTGAGTCCCCTGGAGACACAAAACACAACAACAACAACACTTCTGCTGATCTGAATGGGACAGAGAGCCAGTCACTCAGCACAGCCACCCGAGGAACATCCTCAACCCCTTTACACCAGAGGGAAATGTTTTCAGCCATGCCTCACCCGGTTTCAGGCACACCTTTAGCCAGGTATTTCCAACCTGAGTCTTAAGGACATGGCTAATGACTTTTTTATGGCAAAGCTTGAGGCAGCTTCATCCATTTCAAGCCACTCCCAGCCTGCTGGAAATCGACTGTAAGGTCAGCTGTCACTGCTGCAGAGGTGACCCACAATTCTGATTCACAGAGCCTCTTTCTCCCAGCTTCACAGGGGCAACCACTGGACACTAACAGGGGAGAAGAGAAACTGTTGTCTCTCCAATTCCTTCAGGAGTCATTGGATTTTTATTTTAGACCTGAGCCCCCTCCCCGTGTAATAAGGGAAAGTTTGCTTCATCAGAAGGATGTTGCTCTGTTGTGGGAGTGCTCAAAAGGCTGAGTTTTGCAAGGCACAGCTCCCCTACTAAACCAGCAGCTGCATGACTCCATCTGATCTCTGGGACAGGCTGCAGAAGGAGATTGTGGGTCTGATTTTCTGAGTCTGTAAGGAAAAATCAGCCACTGACAGGCTGAAAACGTTACAGACTCAGAAAATCAGACCCACAGGGGATCACTGAGGAGCAACACTGGTCAATGCCCCCAGGGATACTGCCACTCCCTTCGCCTGAAGATAGCAAAATTCTCCCTAGGTTGAGTGTTGCTCCAAAAAGTCAGCCTTTGTACTTTCCCTTGAACCCCAAGAGAGATGGGAGGTGGCTTTTAACCATCTGCAGGGTCCTTCACCCTGGCAAGAGGTCTCTGTTTATTCAGACAACTGATGTGCATTCAGAGATCTCAAAGCCCATGGTTTGGGATCCCAGTCATGCCAACCCTCATGTCAGGCTCTGCAGCTGGCCATGGAAAACCAGAGCCATGAGGTTCCCGCCACTCCAGTCTCACTCCACAGCCACATGCAGGAAACAGCCCCTCTGCTGCCTCCTGCCTTGCCTGGTGCTATTAATAGACAAAGGGAGTATTAAGACTATTTACAGTAAAGAAATCTTCTTTAACACGGCCTGTTGGGAACCATAAGGTCATTGCCTCCAGGCTCGTCTGTAACTTTTGGTTTACATTTCAAGGAGTTACTTGCTCACACATCCAGGAGCACAGGCACAGCTGTAGGTGCACGGAGGTGTTACCTGTGGTAACTCCCCCGACTCAGACAGGATTTTTCACCATACTGGAAGCAATACTTCTGCAGATGGCATTACCAAGTGATGCAGGTGAAGGGCAGATACGTGCTCTTCTCATTTGCCTGCAAGGAGGTGAGCCTGCAGGTGGTCATTTCAAAAGGTGAGCACATTTCCAAGCCTTTTGCATGATCAAAGCCTGGACCTGATGTGGCACCCTGGCACCCAGCTCTCCCCCAAATCCAGTGGGGGTGGTTGCTTTGCCTCCCAGAAAACTCAGGAAGCTGTGTGGACTGACTACACTCTTGCACAGGCAGCAAGAACATGGAGCCTGTATAAGCAGGGAATATGCACGAGGTGTCTGATGCAATTCAACACTTTTTATTTAAAACCTGGTTCAGCATCAGCAAATGCCAACTGATTAGCTGTTAAGTAAATTATTTAGTGACTCTGGAAATATATTTAGCAAGGAATGGCACTGTTTTCCCTAATAATCTGCCACACGGAAAAGAGGCTCAGCAACTGCAGAACCAACTCTAAAAAAGAACTTTCCAGGGTTTCTGCAGCCCTCTGCTTCTGCCTCTGCCCTCTTACACCTCTTGCTTACTGCACAGAGCAGTGCCCCAAGCCAGGGGTGGGACACAGGCCAGAGGAGTTAATCCCTCCCAGTGAGCACCCACAATTGGTCAGGGGGAGAGGAGTGCTGGGAAAACAATTTTATCTTCTGTATGTTTAACTTCACTTATCTGAAGCTTAAAGCAAACTCTAGGCTTTCCCCATCTGTCAATAGAGCTTCGTATGGAAAGAACAACACAGGAGAATTTAGTGCCAGCTCAGAAGGTCAGAGGATATATTGTGTTTAATTAGATTAAACAAAAAAGTGACTGATGAGCTCAGTGCTCGCTGTACGTTTTCTCTACTGCATATTTATTCCTTTAATGTCTGCTCAAAGGAGACGTGCCTTTCTCGGGCTGCCTGCTGTCTCCCTTTCCCAGCATGGACACTGGTGGAATTTGACTGGTGTTATTCCCCATGCACGGAGCCAGCAGGGTGCTTTCCCTTTCCATGCATTCAGCCAGAGAGATAGGCAGTAACTGATTTAATTTGCTGAAATTATGCTTTCCTATGGTTTTATGGGACCAAACATTCCTGGAAATATCAGGAGCTGGACCTGTATTTTAGTGCTTTTTATTAATTAGAGCATGCATGGTTAGAGGCAAGATTACATAGCTGGGCCAGGGGATGGAAAAGAGTGGGAACAGCATTAAATTAATGATTTTCCCAATTGGGAAAAAAAACTTCAGCTCCATTCCCCCAGGAAAATCATCAAATATCCTAGGATCAGAAGAGGTGGAGGAAAACTAGGAGGAAAAAAAAACTTCAGCTCCATTCTCCCAGGAAAATCATCAAATATCCTAGGATCAGAAGAGGTGGAGGAAAACGAGGAGGAGACAGTAGTGTCATCAATGCCTACTGCTTCCCCTGGCTTAACTGGAGTTGCTGCAGCCCAGGAACTTGCATAAGTGACACCCTGGCTTTCCCTTGCCTTTGGAGTAAGCCCTGCACCTGGGTCTTCAATTCTAGCTCCTCCAAGAAGTGACATGAAGCTGGGGCATTGCAGGCTCCAAGATGTTTCACTCACAAGTAGGAGGGTTGGGTGGCCAGAGCCTTTCTGGTTTAAAAAACCAAGGCAGCAAGAGCTGAGAAGGGCAGACCTTTCACCAGAGCCCTCCTCTTTAATAACCAAATGAGCTGGGGGAGCTTTTGCCCACAGAGCTCTCTCCATGCCAGCCTGCTCCACAGCCATGCACATACAGCCAAGGAAAAAGAGGCCATTTAGTTTTCCATGTTTAAAAGAATGAATGTGTTTTCTTTTGCTCTTTAAAAAGTAGTTAAGGTTTCCCTAGTGATGATTGTTTCCCTTGACTGGGAAAAACCTTGTCACTGCAGCGGCGGCAGGGAAGCCAGCTTTGTTCATTGTGCTGGACGCTGGCACGGAGGGGCAGGGGCAGGCAGGTACCACAGAATCCCTCCTCCTGCTGTGTCCTGGCTTGGGGCTGACCAAAATGCAGGATACTGGTGGTGAAAAACCTGTGATGTGATGGTGCAGAGCTGGGGTCATGCTCTGCTTGGCTTTGCCATCTCTCAGCCCCTGGCTACCTCTGTCCTGGCAACAACAGAAAGAGCCCGGTGACTGCTTTTTGAATCGTCTTCCTCCTACACAAACCCCTCTCATCCTTGCTGATGCTTCTGCACTGCACAGCAGCTAAATAGCCTTGTTTTGGTCAGAAGAGCAACTGGCAGTGAAGGAAGGGCTTTGGATCAATGGGCATTTCTTGATTTAGTCACAAAAGGGATAATACAAAAATTTCAGGAGCTCCCCAAAACCTGGCAGAAGCAATGCCAGTTCCATGTCCTACAGATGTCACTGAGCAAAGATAAAGGCCCAACATCAGACTTCACTGAAATTCATACAAGGAAATACAGCGAGATGACTAACAGGCATTTCTGGGTGCCTAGAAATTCTAGTGCAAATCCCCAAGCCTCATTAGATAAATTATTTTGATGATGCTCCTGTTGGGGTGTAGTTACTTCTGTTGAAGTGTAGCAGCTTCTGCTATTTTCCAAGGTCTCCATCTATTTAGAGTGAGAAGAAATCCCAATATGTGCACTCTTTTACTTCAAACACTTTGTTTTTCAGAATAGTCTTGTTTTAGCCAGGAAGGATTTTGCCTTTCACAAGAGAGAAACCACTTCCCTCTGATTGTGTGAGGAATGCCCTTTTCTCCAGTGGGATCAGGGAGTTGTCCCACCAAGACCAAAGATCTGGGGTAGAGGGTCACAGAGATAAAGCTACTTCTTCTCTGTTGTCTGCAGAGATCAGCATAATAGAGGAGCCTCAGTAAAAATGCATGAAAGACAGGAACATCTGCTCAGATAATGGAAAAAATATTCCAGTGTATTGGAAAAAAACCAGGAGCTTGTTGCAGGCTCCCTCTTCCTGCTTGTGATGAAGGCAAGGAGAATTAGAAACAGCAGAGGCAGATGAGTGAGCAGCAGTCCTTCAGCTTGACCTCCCCTATGACAATGGAAGGAAACAGAGTGGCTCTGGGAGCCGGGAGCACAGGAGTCACCCACCGCCTGGAAGGACATTTGGAACCTCCTCACCCACGAAGCAGGAGCAGAGTGGAGCAGCAGAGCAGGAGCCAGGTCAACACCACACTCAGGGGAAATGGCTACAGAGAGGACAGGTGGTGTTAGACCTCTCTGTCCAGTTTGGCAAAGAAGGAAAGAAGACAAAAAAGCCTAAGTGAGAGCAAAGACAAAGCCTGCATTGGAGCTCAGAGTAGCAGAGCCTCAGAGGTACTGTTGTCTCCATGAGACACTCCTTCTGGTGGAGAGCCTTTACTGAAGCAAAGCTGAACACCTCCTAGTGCAGATCACCCACAACTGACCCTCCCATAAAGCCAGTGGAATTATTAATTGCCATCAGACATGTTCAGCCTACTTTCCTGAGTAGGAACTGATCCAGATCTCTGCAAATGTATTTGTTAGTCATTATGTACACATCAATAAGACTGGTTAAGCAATTTTCAGCTTGGAAAAGGTAAGTGAGTAATTCAGAAACAGCTAATCACTTTTGGTGGACTGCTACTTAAACTGTACAATGCTTCTTCCTCAGAAAGCAGCTAGCCTTTAAAAGTCAGCAGACTATAAAAATCCTTGCTGGTAGCCAAAAGTGGGCCTTGATGAACTGATTTGTGAGAAGAGTCCCAGAGCACTGCATCTCACTGGTGTAGCATGCTGGTGCACAGAGCTGCAGGCAGCCAGATCAGGCGTCCAGCTGAGAAACGGGATGTGCTGCCCAAGGATCTGACCCTGTATCCCTCTATCAGGGAACTTGTCATCAGCTTTGATGGAAACTGCTCTGTTTCCATCTGGAGACTTGTGTTTGATCCCTTTCCCAGTCCCAGGGTATTCACCACCATATTTCTGCTTCCAAACATTGTTTCAGCTCATCAGCTCCTGCAGCAGCACAGCACAGTCTGGGGACATGGGCTCCTGTGCCTGTGCTGGCTCTGGCACTTCTCACTCTCATGCTGCCGGTGGGGAAGGATCCCTGCAGCCTTCCCAACCCTGCATCTGTGAATCCTGAACTGCTTCTAGTTCCCACATGCTGAGACCAGGAGCTGTGCCCTTCTTGACAACAAACAACTACATCAGTCTCTGATTACTTGATTTGAAGTCCAGCAGAGCTCCCTGTAGACCAGAGCTGCAGCTCAGGATATACGGAAGAGACTCAGCTCCTAAAAGTCACAACAGAGTGTCCTGGAGAGCAGTGCTTTGGTAAGGCACAACCTTCCTGCAAAAAACAACCTGAATACAAAACCTGTGCTGGTACATGTCAGGGGTCTGGGATGGGAGCTATAGGCTTTGCCATATCCTCTCAAGTGATGAGCCAAACTCTGGAGTGCTTTGGGAAAGAGGGGTGTCAGCACAGGGCCTGTTGGGAACACAGGTAGTCAGACTAGCAGGAGATGGTAAGAGTCCCAGTTATTTCCAGCCTGGCTGATTTACACTGGCAGATAGAGTTAATCATAGTACAGGGGCTGCCAAACACTCTCTTCTACAATTTGAAGCTAAGTTTTTAGAGATTTAAACCAGGATGACACATTTACAGTCTGCCTGGAGGCACTTGGGTCAGAGACACCAAACGCAGGAGTAACCTCAATGACTGGAACAAAGCAATACTTTGTTTTTAATACTTGGTTTTTTAAGTCTGATTTCTTTCTGTCAGCTTCAGGAGGCAACCCAGAAATCTTGGTACTGGACTAGTCTGCTCTCTGACCAGGGCTATGACATGAGCTGAAATGCCCAGAGTTCGTGTCCCCAGTGAGGGGGGTGGACAGGGATCTCCTCCCCTCACAAGGCTCAGAGCAGGCACATGCTTTGTGTGATGGTACCACATCACTCATCTTTTCAGTCTGGCATTACCAGGCAGGGTGGACACAGGCCAGACAGGGCTATCACTGACTTCCAGTGCTGCTGTAGCCATGTGAAGTATTTCCTCAGGCATAGCACAGAGGGCACTGATACAGATGCTGTACATGTAGCACCCTGGGAGCATAAGCCATAAGCATTGATGATACACAAGCAACATTAACCAAGTCACACGATGTCAGTGAAGCCATCTCCAGGGGAAGCTGGATGAGAAAGGCCTGTAGAGGCCTTGTAAAGGCTTGTACACTTGAGTTTTGGTCTTGATGAAGCCCCCAGAACTTCACACTGGTTTTGGACACAGAAAACCTTTCCACTGCTGTTCCCCTGCTCTGCCCACCCATGGAGTTAGATCCCTGCTCTTCTGCTGTTTAATCATAACTGCACTTCACTTTGTGGAGTGTGTGCATGAGAAATCTCTTTCCCGTAAGCATTTCCAAGCAAAATGTTGAGATGCTTTTTAAGTGCCTTCCATGAAGTGGGAAGGCAGAACGGGAAGGGAAGAAAAGAAAGGGCCAAGTTCTGGCTGTGGAAATTAGTTTAGAATAGAATTTTTTAAAAATTAGTCATTAGTGCTGAATATCCTCACATTTTCTGGGTATAGGAAGTGTAAAAAGGTGATTTAGAAGAGCAGTTATAAGTTTCATAAACATGACTAAACTCTAAAGCTAAATGTTCAACAGGCGTAACCTTTTAATTCCCCTTTAAATCAGTTTAGCACTTTCATTTGTGTTTGGAGTCCCTCATGTTTGGATAGCACTTTGGTGATTTAAAGTACTGTTTAGGAGTTTTATTGTCTCTCCTGCTTTGGAGTTGGGACCACAGATCCTCTGCTAAGTGGCTGGAGGAGTTTCTGTTTGCGCAGGATCTGCTGGGAGCACCAGCCTACCTCAGCCGTGCTTCCCCAGCACTCCCAACACATCACCATGGGATGGTCCCCTTTTCCTAGGCAAGTCTTAAATATAATCAGCAACCAGCAGAAGCTCCCCCAGGAATGGAAGTGCAGTTGGAGCCTCCTTGGTCTCGGATCCTTACAGAAGGAGCATAGTAGAAAGATGATGGCTTTGGGAAACCTCTGTGCCCAGAGAGAGGCACTGCAAGTGGCCAGGAAGCCACAGCCATGCTCCATGCTCCAAGCACCTCCCTCGCAGCTGCAGACCTGCTGATTATGCACCACAGAGTGCCCAAAGCATCTTCCCAGGAGAATTAGCACAGCATCTCAGAGAGTTTGGCCTTTAAAGAGCACTAAGAGATACTAAAAAAGTGGCCTAAACCTGAAGGCAAAGAGAGATTTGTTACAGGCACCGTGCACCCACAGAGCAGTCTCCCTGTGTGCCACAGGGAAGGGCAGAGCAGCTCAGCTTTTCAGCTCTGCATTACTCCTGGCACCACGGCTTGTGGGCATACACAAGACTTCTCTCCATCAGAATGAGAGATGCAAGCTCATTCATCACCGTCTGCTTCCAAGCCCACCTTGTGGGTGCCCTGAGACTTCCTCCTCCACCAGCTTTCCAGCCACCCTGCCCTGAATGGATATGGGAAGCACAAACCATGCACTTGAAACAGCTGCTCGTGGGGACTCCTTCCTCACTGGACATATCAACCACAGGCTGTGCTGGAGCCAGGGGCTCCCAGGAGCATGGCAAGACCAGCTAATTCCAGGGCTTCAAACATGGACCATCTCACATGTTCAGCTGCTCATTCCCAATTCTCCACACAGTTCTCAGGCTAAGAACTCTATCTGCATTTACTTCAGCTAGTTACCCCATTTCCTATCCATACAGATCCAGACCCAGCTGCACTCATGCTCTGCCAGGCAGGGTGCTCCTCACTGCCACACCCAGGAGCAGGCTCACCCAGCCTGGTGAGGACAGAGGGTGGCACCAGCTCGGCGAGCCAGAGCACCAGCTGTGAGCAGCCAGTACGCCATGTGGGACCCTGGGGACCAGGATGGAGGGAGGAATCCTTATTAACAGCACACCTCAGCTTCCCCCTGGCCCACTGCAGCAGCAGGGCTGACAGTGAGCAGACCTCACACAGAACCAGCAGTAATTTTATCCTCGGCTTCATTTTTGGAGTCAGAGCCCTACGTGTGCCCCTTCACCATTTTAGTTATGAGTCATTGAAAAATGCCAGCTGTAGCTACACAGCTCAGCTCCTGCAGGGCCAGGTACATACCTCTGCTGCCAGAGCCAACGTCCTGCCACGCCTGCCTGCTGGGAGAGCATCCGAGGGGCCGGCTGGGCAGCGCTGTGCCGGGGGAAGGCCAGCACGGCGCTGGGGGAAGGAGCCGCCAAGGCAGCAGGCAAGGCGATTTCTTCCTACACCGCCTCTTCCACGCTGCCTCTGAAGCTTGTGTGCAGAGCTGGCAAGCCCTGCTGCACCCCGGCACTCCCCTGAGCCCTTAGGGAAAGGAATGGGATCCTCAGAGACACAGAGAGGGTTACCCAACCCTACATCCTGGTGTGGCACGCGGGGTTGGATTTTCCAACCCAACCATGCGCTGACACGCAGGGGTGGGGCGGGGGAAGAAAAAGAGGATTTCAGCTGTTAACTCCTAAGAAATTGAGGAAAAAAACTTATCACTCCTGCAAAACTGGCCGCAATCTCCTGTGAGCTGGTACATGCCATGCTGCCAAGGTGCCAGCCGGGAGACTGCCGGGGTTTTGGTGGAAAGAGGAATGCAGGGGCCAGCAAAGAAATTTGCTGCTTTGGTGCACATTCACAGCCTTACACAGGGTGCTGGGGAGGAAAAGGTTTTTCTAACTCATAAGGGAAATGCTCATCTGAAACAGGAAAATGGAACTTTCTTTTGAGCATTAATAGAGGAAAATCACCTCTGCAATGGCTGTGTTTTGAATCCCTGGGAGAGGATGCTCAGGGAAAATACCGTGCCCCTGACAAGTCAGCTCACTCAGGACCCCAGGAAAGCCCTGGGGGCTGATGCTGGCACAGGCACAAATGGGGACAAGACTGAGGTTTTGGGGGAAAACACTGCTCAGTCAGGACAACAGCAGAGGTGGCGAGTGTCCTACGTGGGAGTCCCGGATGTGTGAAGAGAGGGTCTAAGTTCTACAGCAGTGCTGACAACACGCTGACCACAAAAAGCATCACCCAAGGATCACCCAGGCAATTCAGGTTCATAAAGACAGATCCAGAGATCTGATTGCCTTTTTAGAAAAAAAAAAAAGAATTGTTTCTAAACTAAATATTTCTCTTGAAAGGCTATTTTAAGGTGAGTGGAATGACTCAGTGTGAGATCCTTTAAAAACGTAGAGATCATGGGTTTCATATCAAAACTCAGATAGTCTTTCTTGGAAAAGCACTCTTATGATTGAAGAGGATTCTCATGAATTTTCTGGTCCAAAAAAGGAGACAGAGATCAAGGGTAGTTATCTCTAGCCCTATAATAGCAGTCACTTGCAGAGGCCATACAATGAACACATTATAAACATGGGTGTAGCACAGGCAGAGTTTAGCTCATTGTGTCCTAGAGTTTCTAAATATATTTTGTCTTGAGGGAAGAGCAAGGGAGAAGAGAAATGAATATAGGGAAGACACCCAGTTTTCTGAACAACTGGGTTTTCCATGAAGGCACAAGCCCACGATCTCTGAGGCTGCATCTGTGGGTAGGAGCCAGCTGCTGAAGTCCTCCTGCTGCAAGCAGCTATGTTTAGCTTCTCTTAGAAGGTGAAGGAAGCAGAAGAGGAGGTAAAAAACTTAGTCATCTTCTCCCCTCAGACATTTTGCTGTTCATTTGCTTCAGCAGCACATGAAGCACTTAGTCACTCTGTCTCTGACAGGATTTTTCTATATTTTTTTCCCAAATCAAAATAAAAAGAGAAAGAGGAGGTTCCTTCCCAAATAAGCAGCTAGTGGAGGAGGCTGGGGGTGTGAGCAGTGAGTGACCAGGACTTCACCTCACAGCTCAGTGGCTGCTGCAGACACCCAGGCGAGTGTTTGCAGAATGCAGGAGGAAAGAGGGCAGGCACTGCTGCTTCCTCTCACTCAGCAACAGCTCCGTGAGCTGCTTCAGCAAGCCAAGGTGCCAAGCATCCTCTGGAGCTGAGATCTGCTTTGTGCCCCTACAGACAGTTGGCACCTGCCCTCACAATAAAATCAGTGATCTAAAAAATCATTCATGCTCCAGCTGTTTTCCTGCAGCAAGGACTATCTTGCAACCTAAACCACACATCCAGCTTGGATGTCCTCCATTCTCCAACTCAGAAATATAGTCTCAGAGAAGCACTTTCTTTGTGGTTGATTTTAGTAAGCCAGCCACCACAGCTCCTGCATTAGAGTCCTTAAGGCTCTAAGAAACTTTTGTCAAAACTTTGGCTTTGTGCAACAGTGCTGTAGAACACAGGAATACTGGTGCCCTTCCTGATTCCTCTCATCCTAAGGAGCAAAGAGGGCTCTTGACACTGTCCCTGCCTCCAGTGAGCCTTTTGACTGTGAAATGCAGGCACCAACACCAAGGTGCACACTGGTGCTGAGATGCAGCCTCAAAAGGGAGAGCTTGAACACCAGCAAGAAACAAACAGTCTCTGAATGGAAGCACAACACAGAGCTGGGCATTTGGTTTCTCTCCTGTGCACAGTATCCTGAAGGGTCTGAGGACAGGGAGGCAATCCCCAAAAATCCCATCATTTCTCCCCCCATCAGAAGCAAACCCGCCGGCATGGCAGTGACCCGGTGCACTTAACAACTGACTCAGGATGGGCTTTTTGGAGGGCTCAGAAGGCACCCAGATGGCTCACAGCTTCCTGTTGCTTCAGCTTTACAATAAAGCAACATAAATAGTTCTTCATTCTTTGTTGACATTTGATGCTGTACAGCAAAACAGGCATTGTTAACCTAAAAATAGGAAACGCTGTGGCAGCTTTGAAGAAATTCAGCGTTTTTCCTGTACTGATGCAAACACAGCGGCCGAGTGCCAGATGCCTCTGTCCTGCTTTGAAGAACGATGAAATTCTTTGCAGTGCTCATAAATCACCGCTTTGTTAGCACCCAGCAAGCTCCAGCGACACCAGCAAACCCTGGTATTTCCTCCTTCTCCCTCATACGGGAGGGGGGATGCTTAAAGCTGCATTTCATCCTCGGCGGAGATGGACAGCCCTGCGCGCCTATTGCCGAGCGGAGCGCAGGCGGGCGTTGCCAAGGCAGCCGCTGACGCACAGCCGGGCCCCACTTCTACATTTTTCCATGACACGGTGTTGAAGCTTGCAGAGCAGGAGGTAGCTTTCCTGAGTGAGCAACTGAGAGATCAACGAGATGGCAGGGCTCTGCAAGGCATGCCGTGTGCTGCTTACACCACGTTTAAAAGGAGGAGTGCCCGATGCAGCCAGAAAGCTGCCTCGTTCGGAACAAATGAGCGCACGTTTTCAGATCTGGCTTGAAAAAAGGGCACACCCCTCCCTACTACACCCGTCAGAGTGTGGGTATAGAACAGTCAAGGTTCCAAGCAGAGTGAGGTGTGGGTGGAGAACCAAAAATTCCTGGTAGCTTTCCCTCTGGAGTACAGGGGTGACTCCTGGGGGAGGATGGGCTGACACAGTCCTCACTCCAGCGTGTTACACAGGGCATACCTGGGCATGCTGGGACCAGGAAAATGTGGCTGTACTAGCACAGGCACTGCTGCCAGTCTCTTCACTGGGTCCTACCCACAGGGATGCCCATTTCACTGTTGTGCCACCATCCCCAGAGTGATTTAAGGGGGCTGAGCCAGCCCTGCTCATGCTTGGGACGGGCCTCTGCCTTGCAGCATGGATGGGGAGCAGCAGCACAGCCTAACCAGCCACAAGAGCAGCTCCTTGCTGTACACACGGTCTCTCTCAGCTCCACACTTTGGCGGCTCTCAGGGCCAGGTCTCTCCAATGTTCATCTCAGTTCACGGGCTGATTTTAGCCCTCCTCTCCCACTGCTGGGTGCCAGCAATCACAGGGATGGTCCTTCAAACAGGGCAGCAGCCTGCCCAGCTCCTGCACAAAGCCAGAGCTATGTGACACCTCTGGTCACAGCCTATCTACCTCCCACACAGCTGGAAGCTGCAGGCCAGGCTTGTGAGGTTGTGAGGTGTTAAATGCCACCAAACACAACAACTTATGCAGTTTTTAACCACCCCAGAGCCTCAGAAATAGGCAACTGGGGAATATCAAGGCATTTTTGGGCTTACCTATTTGAAGTACATACAACTCAAACATTTTGGAGGATGGAGTATGCTCACTAGAAGTTTAGCTGACTGTCAAACAGTTTTACACATAGTGTAATTTCATCCTGACAATTCAGGATTAACATTTTAGGGTGTGTTGCCTCTTTGGTTCAGTTTTTTTCCTGCATTCACAAATCTGTTTGTCCTTCCCTGGTGTGGGCAGAAGCAGCAATCTCTGCATTCCTTGCAAGGGATCTCCTGCCCTTCAGGGTTAATTCCCCCACCACTCTGGGGCACTGTGCAAGTACTGGGAGGCTGCAGCTGCCTCACAAAGCCACCCCTCCTAGCATTGTGCTGGCTCACAGTGTGGCAATCCCATCTGTGGAGTCAGGGACCAGCAGAAAGGTGCAAAAGTAAACTATTAGTTCAGTGGTACTGAATCACAGCTTTGGAAACGTTCCGTCTGAAGGGGAAAAAAAAAAGGGAAAAACACCCTATGTGTTTCCAAGCACTTTAATTGCTCCTGTTGTTGGTTAGGCATAGAAGAAAGCTACAGACAGGCAGTCTCACCTACAGGGTGATCACTAGAAGTTCCCAATATCTCCCTTGTAGGTTTTCTATATGGAAAACAAGCCCAGCACTCTACAGAGAAGCAATGAGACCTTCACAGCCTCAGAACAAAGGATACCATGATCAACTTGAAATGACAAGTTACTTTTAGGAGCTTGTTGCTTTTTGGTGACCCTGCTGAGCCCCACTGCTTGGCTCCATGGTTTGGAGCCACTGTTTGGCCTGTGGAGAACAAAACCTTATTTTTTACTGCTAAGTCACAGCTCTGTGCAACAGCATATAGCTGCCAGGGCCTCTCAGGGATGTAACTGGCCTTACAGGATCCCTGGCCTTACATGGAATGAGGAGGAGAGATTTGCAGAAAATGAGCTGTACTGCTTTGCAAATGTACTATCTCTGGCACATGGCAATCTACTAATAAAAGCAGTATTTGCATTTTTTGCATAAAAGCTATTTGGATTCACTGTTCCTTCACCTGTGCAAAGACCAAGACTCTCTGCATGAAAAACAAGTTAGGAAGCTGCTGATGAAAAAGTGGCATTTGCAATGCTACCACTTCAGGAACTACTGAAAATGTTTCATGTGCTCCCTCTTAGAGCAGACAAAGTGTTTCAAACCATGGCCACCGCAAGACATTTGAGTCCCAGTGACAGCCTTGTCACTGGGGGAGGCTCACATCTCCTCACCAATGTGCACTGGTACTACATGCCTAGGATATCACAGCTACCTAGGGACACGTCCCAGGACACCAGCAGGGAGAGGGATCCATTTCTCCTGAGCTGGCATCTCCGAAATGTCCAAGAAAACTGCTGCCAGCATTCTTCCTGCATGTGGGTCCTGCCAAGGGCACAGCTGCCATCCCCAGGGTCTGGTATTGTACGCCAGTACTCGCACAGCTCTGCACAGCAGCTATGCAAATGTTGTGGCTAAATCTCCTCCATTCCTAATCACAAATGTAATTGTCTATGCAAAACTGGTGTGCCCAGGGAGTGACTGCCTGGGCCCCTTGCCTCAGCCTGCTCACCCCTGCATGAGGGGAAGGCAGGACCCCCAACACCCGTGCTCCAGCTCATGAGCATAGATGTAAAAATCTCACAAGACCTAAATCTGTTAGTAGCGTTTTCCAGGCAGCAGTAGTGTGGATGCAGAGGAAGAATAAAGAAATCCATAAATAAAAGTATTTCATCTTGGCTAACACATGCCTATGGAAACAGCAGCACAGGTCTATCCTGCTTACATAGTCACCAGCACAGGTAGACATGGCACAAGCAGAGGGAAGGTGTCCTATTTTACTTAGATTATAATCAACTGTAAGATTTTAGGGCATTACAGTTAGTGGTTCTGTAATGGAAAAGTTTATATGCTGGAAACAGTGTCTTGTTAATGAGCTAAGGTATTTTTAGTATTTTTAATAGCTACAGGGTGTTTGAGATATTAACAAAAAACGTGTTGATGAGGTGACTATTTGTAACACCTGCTGTTGTGCCAGACAAGAACAAAGTATTCTCAAGTCAATGACTGGCACATCCCAGAGAGTGGCTAGATGCTGCGTGGGTAGAAGAGGAGATTTTTGTTTTCTGTACAGAGAGGTAGTTAAAAAAAAGGATCATTGAAAGCATTTGGAAAGTTTTAGCTGTAGCAAGCAACTAACAGAGACTCTTTTGGAAGATGCAGGTCCCATTAAGAGGGTTATTAATTTGAGTTTAAGCAGCTCCAAAGGAAAAGAGCAGAAACACTCACAGAACCAAGGATCTGGACAAAATCAGGAGGGGAGCTGCAGCCGTGTTTCAGCTGCACAGCAGTCAGTGCTGGGATTTGGGACTGGCAGCAGAGATTACTGTGATGGCTCTTGGTTTCAAGTGGAAAGTTTCAGATGCAGGGGGATGGGTAATGCTCCTGTGGGGCACCATCCTTCGAACCACAGCACCGTTGCTTCCTTGGATGAGGATAATATAAAAAATTATCCACGCCAAGAGTCTGGTCTCAAGAGCTGGATTTTGTGAGTCAGTCTTGGTCTTGTTTGAGTCTCCCAGTCCCATTGGAAACTATGAAAAAAACCCACCCTCTCTTCAGACAAGCCTGCCCTTTGTGCATTGGAGATCCTGTTCTGGTGGCGTGGGGCCCTTTGCCACTCCCGTGCTGCTTTGGGCCACAATGGGAAGGCTGTGATTTGGGGAATCACCCTGCCCCAGCTGGGCACAGGAGAGCAGCTCCTGAATTGAAGGCATGTGGTAAATTCACCCTGGATGAGTTTCCCTTTACAGAGCCCTGTTTGAGCAACTTTCTGGAGCCAGCTTTTAAAGCCTGCAACTTTTAAACACCCAGGAGCATTGCCTGGCTGTAATTTAACCTTGTGATAATTTCAACCCATGTAAATGAAAGCCATAGGGGGAATTTATGCCCTGTGAGAGAGCAGCCATGCCAGCCAAGCATCCCACATCACCTGAGCATCCCATGCTCATGAGCCATTAACACCTGAGTCAGGGGAAGGAGGACAGAAAGAAATGGAATATAAAGCCCAAACTCAGGGTTGGAGCTTTGCCCCTTGGGTAGCTGCATGCTTTGAGAAAGCTGAGTGCTGAACACAGAGATTCAGAGTCGATAACAGAGTTGTGATTACTCAAATTGAGATGGCACTTCAAACCCAAGGATTGATCCCACCATGCATTATGCTACATCATCTGGGCATGGGTGGCCAAAGATATTTTTCTTCCTGACCCATTCCCATCCCATATACAGAGTGTTTGCTGCTCCCCCTCCTCATTTGCTGCTGGACAGACTAAAGCAACTCAACCAGCACCTCACTGTGGCCATCTCTTGCAATGGAGAGAGCCAAGGAAGAGCCAGATGCCCACTGTATCCTGGAGCCTTATGCCCTGGGGCAGCCCTGTACAGCCAGGGTGGGATGCTGATGGCGTGCCTGGCAGCTAGCTCTGTCCCTGGTCCACCAGCAGCCAGAATTCACTGTACTATCACTTTGGCACACTCCTTCCTTCCTTGGCAAGACAGGCCAGAACTAAACTTTTCCATTGAGACGGGTAAACAAAGACTTTGCTTTTTCCCCCGTAACAAAGTTTAGCCCAGGAAGTCCCATGAGCGCAGCTGCATCCAGCACGTATATCCAAAATGGCTCGAGCTGCTGGCAGAGTATGGATGTACAAAACCTGATACAGGACAAAGCTCTGCCCTGGAAATGCACTTCCACCAATGCGTGGAATTGCACCAGAAACATCCTGTCCTTCCGTACAAAGGCCAAATCTGACCCTTGGCTGGGGTGGATTTCCCTGCCACACACCATGTGTCAGGGAGGACACAGTGTCACTGAGACTGTCAGAGCCAGCTCTATGTCCTGACTCTCTCCCTAACTCCCCACAGCTCCAGAAGTCTCCCCCTGAATTGCTGTCATGTGTTGTCCCAGTGCACAAAAGGCACCCTTGGCAGGACACTGAAAATAAGGTACAGGAATTTTGCCACTGGAGGCGCCTGGCTGCCCTAGCCAGCCTGAGGACAGAGGCTGGAAAACTACCCTGCAAAATATCTGTGCTCTGGAGTGTGGATCAGTTTGCCTTAGGGGCAGCAAAAACACAGGGATTTGCTGATGGTCGTTTTCTGCTATTAGGGCAATAAATCCATTCAACTGTCAGCCAAAATGCCAGAGAAAAAGAATGTGAGCTTAGGGAAAACAGGGGGAAAAAAAGTATTATTAATTGAAAATATTTTCCAGCAACTTTTAGAGGCATTTCTGAGCTCAGCAACAATCAGTCAGAAAACCTGCTACCTCTGAACCCGTGCCAGGCTACCCCTGTGGCTATTGCGCTTCCCCTGGACTTCCTCACTCTGCACAGAGGTTTACAAACTCCAAAACACTGGGAATTTTATCAGAAGCCCTTGAAGAAGATAGCAAATGCAAACTGTGCCCTTTCCCCTTCCCAGGGAGGAAGGCAGGCTAGGAGGCTCAAAAGCAGCACAAGGTGTTTACTGTCTGTGGAATTGGAGTTGTCCCAAGCCTGCATTTTGCTCACTGAAAAATCATTTCCATTGATGCCATTTTACTGCATCCACACACATGTGCCCCTTCCCTTACCTCTATTCCCTCTTTGGTGAGCTTTTATGGATGTTTTCTGATGGAGGCCATTGTCCTAGTAACCTCAAACTGACTTGAGGGGAAAATGCAAGGCAAATCGGCCAGATGAGTAGATATGTGGTGTCTCAGCTTCTCTTAAAGGTGAATCCTTGCTGCTGCCTCCAAAGATGCCTTTAGCATGGATTGCTGTCAGCAGACAGGATCCAGCATCTTGTGATCCTTTTGCTCAGCAGGACATTTCCAGCCACTATACTGGGGCTGCCCATCTGCAGGCAAGAAGCTCTGCCCCTGTCCTGTTCCCAGTAAAAGCATAGACACTGAGGTGTTTGGCTGGAAAATTGTTAGTAATCCCATTTCCCGGGGATCTGGGGGCTCTTGCCTCAGCTGGAGTCCCCTGCCTTGTGTTGCAATATGCCATGTCCCTGGTGGGAGCCACTGACAGCCAATTCCAGCATTCCCACTCAGCAGCTTGCTCCCTAAGGAAATGAGCTGTCAGGCCTGCACAACTGGGATGACAGCTTCCAGTTGTGCTCTGCTCTCAGCTTGCAGCCCATTCCCAGTGGATGGGCAGGATCCTCAGCCTAGGTATTTCCCCAGGTCCAGCAGGCAAGCTGTCCTGTTCTGATCCCTCCAGCTGGTTTTGGCAGCTGTGAATGGAGCAGGTCGCTCCATGGGTCAGTGCTTGCTCTTAGTGACTGGGAAAGATTGATCAGCACAGCGCAGGGCTATCAAACTGCTCCTTCATGCCAAGCACTCCCAGCTCATGCTCTGAGACATGGAAGTCCCATGCTAAAGTGCTGCCAGACCAGCAGAGTAATCATATCACTAGAAGGGCAGTGGCCTCTCTCCCTGTGGAAAAGAGTGACTTTCCAGGACTGGCAGGATGACCCGGACTGGGGCTGAGCAGAAACTCAGTTGCAGCAGTGATACTGAGAGGCAGGAGGAGGGCAGGAACTGAGGGCTCTGGCACTGGTGCCCAGGACATGGGGTTGCTGTGGGACAGAGTCTCACTGGAGCACAGGGCTTACCCCAGGGCTCATCTTCAAGAAGATGATGTAGAGCCAAACGTTTTGCAGGACAGACCCATGATGAGTTTCTTGACATGGGACTGGGTTGGACTACCATGATCCATCACTGCTTTCTGAATTGAAGGCCAGGCTGTGCTATCTGACCACATTGATACTGGGGCAAGGTGGAAACTGAAAGCCATGGTGATGACCCAGCTGAGGGGAAAGGAGGAATCAGCTCGACGTGTTGTGATTTCCGCTCAGCCCTGTTGATTCCTGCAGTTACTGAAGTGGCACTGTTTGTTGATGTAACAGGGACTGACTCAGTGGGAACAAACCCCGAGGGAAAGGTCCTTCTGAAATATTTGTTCCTATTATTTACTCTGTGGCTTAATCAGACATCTCTACAGAAAAATCAGCAATAACCTCGCCTTGTAATTTACTGAAAATGAGGTCACTGGCCCTGATTCACTTAAAAGGGGCTTCGTAAGAACCAAAATGCTACAACAGAAGAAAGTGAGCCCACATCTTCCACATCCCAGGACTGCCACCACCTAAAGCACGTTTTGAATGCCTGAGTCTGAAAACATGTTTGTTTTGTTGTCCTGGGACACACCTTCCCCAGTTGCGTATGGCAAACAGGGAGATATGAGAACGTGCATTTTTGCTACAGCTGCGTGAAAAGCCAGGTGGTGATGAATTGCATATCCATGCCACACGTCATCAAGATGTTCTATCAAACACAAAGCTCTGACAAGGAAATGACAAGGTTTGGCTTCATCCTTCCACTCTGATGCAAAGCTTCATTTGAACTTTAAGCTTATCTTTGCAATGTTAAGCATGAACATCTGCAATTTCTATGGGATCTAGAGGAAACCTCACAAGAGCAATCTAGCAGCCATTTAGCATAACCACATTTCTAAACTACAAGGCAACCATATTAAATCAGGTTCCTTTCAACACACTCAGAGAAGAAGAACAGGAAAGGCAGAGGCCCCAACAGCTCTAGTTTGAGACTTGTGTCTCATGCAAGCGACATTTTTCCAAAACATAAGCAGTAAGTAAAAAGCCTACCCCTAGATTGATTCAACGTTACCATTACTTTAAAAAAGCAGTGCAAAACAACCCGCCCTCAAATCAGTCATGAGCAAGTAGAAGGTCGCTGGCTTGCTTGGAAAGTCCTCGTCTTCCCCACTCCCAGTGCCTCAGTGTCACCCAGCCAGTTACCAAATGCAGGCTTGTAGCGCCCAGGGTCTGGCAATAAAGAATGTTTTCAAGGAAAGTGGTTGGGTTGGCAGCTGAAATATCAGCAGACAAATGCACAGAAAAGTAAGTTACAGCTTTCCAGAGGAGCAGCTCTTTAATGCCATTCCCACCTGATGAGTTTCCCCTATTGCGCAGCTTCCTTGAGGTTTGATTTAGATTTTTTGATAAGATACTGGGAGTTTACATACTGAGGAATTGTCATCCTCCAGAAGAGTAACACAAGAACATCAAAGCCTTTGAATCAGGTTCTTCAGATTCACACAAGTACATCTCTCCACAGTTCATTACACACAGTGAGTAGCTTCACAAGTTTAGGCACCTATGCAGTGCCTTCATGCTGCTACAATGACGCCGCATAGATTCCTAAACTCATCAAGTGTCCACTGATCCTCTCTGGCTATGGGACACAAACAAGGCTGTGGGGACCTATAGGAACCCAAATCTCCACCCTGCCCCTAGGTGTAGGGGAGGACACATGGATAAGACTGAGCCAGCCACAAGTGCTGCAGCCAATGTGGAAGGAGGCAATCCTGATTTGGCAGGTGTCTGCTGATCCCTGCCACTTCCCTCTGCCCCATTTTTCTCTGGCAGAGCAACCCACACACAGGATTCCTTCACAGCTGTGACAGCTGCTACAGCTGGCACAGAGACCCTGGACTAAGGGGTGGAGATGTGCAGGGCCACTCATCCAACGAAACCCAGAGGCGGATTTTCGATCTGTGTTTCTGGGTGGTGCCCCACAAGAAACAGGGCAGGCATTGCAAAGTCATTTTAATCTGGCAAGCCTTGCCCCTACCTGATCTCATTAATCAATTCCTCTCAGTGAGAGGCAGTCATTTCAATGGTATGCTGCCAAACTCCCTCCTCCTCCACTCCTCAAGTGATCCAAAGGTGCTTTACATACCACAGCACCTGTCCCTGGATCAACAGGCAGAGCATCTGCCTTCCACTCTCCACTCTCCTCTACCAGTAAATCTGGTATTTCACACCCTACACGCTCACACTTGTAGGTCCAAGCAATGAACTTTTCAGTTTTAGCTTGATTCATGCACTCTGCATAGTTTCTCCCCAGACTTGTCCCTTGTGCAACAGGACATAGAGCTACATCTCCAGCAACAGCCCCTGCATTTCACAGGCTGGCGGCTGTCCCTCCCAGCAAGTTACTTGTGTTTTCCTAAGAAATTCGGCAAGCACTAATCCCTTTGTTTTCCTACTACTTCTCAAGAAAAGATTGCACTCAGCATTTGCCAGACCTCCCTGATGACGTGGGACATTCATTTCTTCATCCCCACGGGATGCAGTTCAATGGACGCTGTCACTGCCGGAGCAGATGGAGGGGTGGGCAGGGAGAACACAGCCCTTTCCAGCCAGCAGTGGCATCAGCCACTTGTGAAACATGCCAGGGTGTTTCTGATGGGCTGCCCTGCACAGCAGACACCGAGTACTCAGGAATTGAGTGGTGACTGAGATGAGGCAAATTTCCCTTGTCACTGCCAGCACTTGTGGGGGTGGCCATGGCACGCCAAACAGGCAGCGCCAGGTACCAGGAAAGCACAAGCAACAAAGGGCCTGTGTGCTCCAGCACAGAGTGGTGAGGGATGAGGGAAAAGGGTGGGATGTGAGGAAGAGGGAAGGCAGAGTAGACCTTGCCTGCTGGGCTGGAGAGCTGAGCACTGCCCTGCATCTTCCCCACCACTTAACCCCAAAAATCCTTGCACTGCCAGAACAGCTTCTTACAACATCAGTTCAGTGAATCTCGGCTGTCCTTGAGAACAAAAAATCTCTCTGCAGCTCAAGCCAGCAAAATCTAAGTTGCTGGGTGGTGGGGCTGTGGGACACCATTCTGAGGATGCAAGTGGGTTAGGCAAAACAAACCCCAAATTTAAGTCTAATAGCATTTCATAGAGACACCACAGCTCGCATTCAGAGACTGCTCAAATGTTCCCTGTTGTGATGGAAGGCCTTTTATCATAAGTCAAATCAAGTAAATGACTTTTCCTCCTTATTCATTAAAACATTATCTGTGCCTGCCTATAGCCAGTGGCCCATAATTTGCCTGACACAAAACACTGCACTGCCACAGGAATAAGCATCCTCAAGTCCCTCATTTCCAGAGACTGAAGGCACTTGACACCCGTGAAACCAGACCTCTGTCCTCCCCCATCACCCTGCTATGCATCCACTTCATCCACACCAACCTCCCCCTGTTCCCATCTCTCTGCTACAGAAAATCAGCCGTGCCTCAAACTTTCCAAGCACCTGTCACTCCTTCCTCTCTGCCCCTACATCCCTACCTGTGACAGGAATTCCCACAACAGTCCATCATCGTTGGCTGGCCGCGGGCAGCCCTGCATCGCAGTCCTGCGGGAAGGGCTCTTCCACGCTCACGCTGGCAGCCCCTGGCTCAGGGAGCTCCGGGAGAGGCAGTGCCCACAACACTAAGTGCTCTCCTGCCTCATGTTTCGCTCCCCAGGCTCTGACGACAGGTTTCTGCTGTGCCCAGGAGCCTTTATCATTTGCACGTGGTGATTCCTTAAGCTAGAGGCAGTTTTCCCAGAGGTTTCCCGGATCTCCTGTGCAAGGCTATTGCCATAAATCAACTGGATTGCTTAGTCACCTCTGTTTGTCCAGTCGGTGCCAAGGCAGACCTGCTATTTCACAGCATGTACTGTACTGTAAGGAGCCAGTTCCTGTAAATTAGATGCACCACTGCAAACTGAATCGCATATTGTTTTCTACATCGGCTTGTTTTCTGCTGTCCTGGAAGAAACATACTTCACAGCCATAAATAAGACAGAGAACAAAAAAGAGTTACAGAGTCATGGTAAGGGCTGCCTGACAGAGGGCCATGTGTGCCTGGGAGACTGCGGTGTGACTCCAAGGGCTGAGGAGTGAGGAAGGGGGAGGTCTGAAAAGTGCTCTGTGCTCCAGCAGGCACTGGATGTGCTCACTGAAGCCAGAGTTTTTCCCTGAGGGCCACTGAAGTGCGGAGGGCCAAGACCCTTCATGCAGTGTTTACGAGCGTGAAGAACTGTCTGAACCAAAAGCTGCACTTCAGCCTTGCCAGCTTAAAAATGGGCTACAAACCAGAGGTATCCAAGGAAGTGGGTGCTTAAGGTAAGGCTGACCTCTCTGCCAAGCCTTCCTCATTGCTAAAATGGAGCACTCAAGGACGCCTGTGACATGGTTATTCCCACACAGATGTGAGCTCTGGAAGCAAGACAGCATCTGCTGTCCCCAGCCAGGGGCCTGCAGCCCACAACTCCTAACAAAGCTCCCATGCCTGCCCCTGGCACAGCCACAAACGTGCTCACAAAACCAAGGGCTGAGAGCCTGGTGTGTCATTTCAACAAAGGTACAGAGAGGCCCAAGTCAGCTGGCAGAAGCTGCTGGAAAGCTCTACTGTCACCTCCCCTCATTTTGTTCCTCCACAGGGCTCCCAAAAAGGAGGGGAGCTTCTCCAGTGCAGTCACTGCATGGCCGTACCACCTCTTCCACTTATCTGGACAAAAAAAAATTGTGTCCAGCTCTCTTCTTTTGGAAAGGTTTGTATTTCAGTTCTCCTTGCCATATTGATAATAAAATCCAAATTCTGACTTGTGTGATGTATTAAATACAAAATATTTAAAAATCTGGAACGCCTTTGGCAGAGGAGGAGAAGTAATCAGGAAAGCCTGTGTACTAATGCTGAGATAATGTTTAAAGTAAACAGGAATCAGGGCCTATTTGTAGTACATCCTGTACAATAAAAGAGATGAAAGGATGAGGTATATTACCACCAAGACCTTATAGTATAATGTGCAACTTCTAATAAAACTTTTCTGCGTTTCAGAGGCAGATTGTCTGAATCCTGAGAGAGGCAAGTCACTGATGATGGCTGCAGGCAGAAGTAGCTGACAAAAGCAGCCAAATTGCTTCCACCAAAGGAGTTTCATAAGAAGGTTACAGAGTCCTCAGGAGCCTGCCCAGAAAGTCAGTGCTGTCAGTCTCCCTCTGGATTTGGTGCCTGGATTTAATGGCATTGACTTGCCAAGAAAAGAGGGCAATGAGAGTCAGTAATTAAGGAAAAATAGAGAAGGGAAAAGCACAACAAGAACTAGTACAATGCTCAGGAAAAAAATCCAAATCCAGGGAAGAAATACTAGGACCCTGGTAGTAGCAACCACACTCAGCAGCTAAGACCCAACACATCTGTCCTTGGGACAGTTTCTTTTTCTTTGCCATCATGATGGAGTAGGGGCACTGGGAGGCTGGCAAGCCCATTCCTTCTGGTGACAATGCAGCAGGTGAAGCTGGGCCAGATCAGATCACGTTGTGGCTCTTCTTAGCAGAGCCCCAGTTCCACCACAGCTGCTCCTGTCCCCAGGGTTGTGTCCCAGCAGTGTCCCTTGCTCCCCCAGCAGCGCCCAAAGGTCACAGCCAGCCTCCCACAACTTCTGCTGAAGCTGCCACGGGAACAGGGACAAAAGCACAGGAGAAGGCTACGGAAATTCAGACCTGCCATATCCTCCAAAGGATGAAGCTGTTGCCACCCCAGGCTGCCTTCAATGCACAGCACATTTGTAGACACCTGGCTTCTCCTACCCAGATGCTTGATGAAAACCTCATCAGGCTGTAATACCAGCTTTGGGAACAAAGTGTCCAGGAAACCTAGGCAGAGACTTCTTGCTGATAACAGAGAAACCCAAGGATGGATGCTCACAGTGCAGGACATTCCTTGCTAAGGGTGGTACTGTAGGTCCAGCCTAGCAGCCTGAACTTTCCCAGACAGGTGCCTGCAACAGAGCATCCCTGTGGCCCCAGCATGTCATCCTCCCCAGGCTGTGGTGAGACACAAAGCAGAAGTGGGAACTGGTTGAAATGAAGTGACAGTGCAGGACACACTGTCTCACTCCAGGGTTTGTAACAAATGCCACTCAAGCTTCTGCTCCTGACCACCTCTCTTAATGAGCAGCTCTTTGTGACAAGTTTTATTGGTGAGAATCACAGAGGTGCTGTGGGTTTAAAGACTCACCAGTTCTTTCTCATTCCCCATGCCATATAAACAGCATGTTTCTATTTTGACTTCAACTATTACAGCACCTAGGGATGTTTGTGATTTCTGTGAAACTAAAAAAGCAACCTTCATATTGGACAAAATCATGAAGGGCTTCTTTTTAACAGCCCTTATAATTGAAAAAACTCCACTTAAATTTCAGTGAGAGCACTGATTTCCAGTAAGAATGGAGGGAAAATTGAAAGAAGTTTTGGAGTTGAGTCCACAGGGTGTAAATACGACTGAGGCACTTGTCAATGCATGGATGGAAGCACCCACATCCCAGAGCAGGAGCTGAGAGGGGAGGATATCACTTCTGGTCACTCAGATCCAAGAGCTCCTGTCCCCATCCACACCCTGCACCACAGCACAAAGGACACGTAAACCCCTCCTCAAATCATGTTCTTCACCCCAGACCAAAAGCTCACATCGTTAGCTCTGAAAGTCCAAGCACTGGCAGCGACAGTGGCCACTGCATGTGCAGATGTTCTGCATGGGTGTCAACGTGTGCTGTGGCATGTGTCAGCAAGTTATTCCTGCCATCCCTGTGGCTGAAGCACACTGAGTAGGTGCATGGCAAAAGCAGCCCCATGCCAAGAAACACAGTAACAGAACGTGAAGTCTCTGGGTTCTGGGTGTGTGTTCCTGGGTGTGCACCCTCGCACTCCTGCTCCTCCTCAAGCCACTCACAATCAACCTCCCAAGGTCTCTTCCACCTGCATGTTACTGCACCTCAGGCCAGCTGAAAGGGGTTGCAAGAGAAGTGCAAGTCTGAAGAGGAAACCTGTAGGCCCTTGTTTGAAGGTAGAAAAGAGATGTTTTTTATCGGTGCTAACCTGCTCAGCTTGGCAACCCGCTACCAGAAGAAGGAAACATACTGCTTCTCTCTTCTTTTATGAGAGGTTAAGAACTCCCCTCAGCATGTGGCCATGTACATCTCTGTGGTCACACACCCCTGTGGCATCTGCTTTTATGTCTGACCTCACCTCTCTGCCCCTTCAGCAGTTACTTGGGGAGGTGGCCCTTCAAAAAGAAGACCCAGGACTAAGCAAATTGCGGATTATTAACGTTCACAGAGCTAATCATTGAAAGGAGCTGTACAGACCCTGACTGAAAGGGATGAAACTCCCACAGGATTAGATATGCTGCTTCTTTGCAGAGCAGAGCCTGGGGGTGCCTAACTCAGCAGCAAACAGCCGGGTATCAGAGACAATCTGCTGTCCTGTGCTGGCTGTGTGCAGGCAGTGGAGCCAGGTGGGATGGTAAAAAGAGCCAGTCCCACCACTTGAAGGAGAAAAACCCAGTGCAGGAGGAGTGGGAAATTTCTGTGGAAAGAAACTCAGACCAAAACTCCAAGATTCAGTTGGCAAAGTCAGAGGGTCCACCTGTAGGAACATGTTTTGCTGGACCAAGGAGGAAAAAGACAACCACTTGCCTGGACAGAGGAAAGGCAGAGGAGAGCCCAAGAACTGGAAGAGCATCCCTTCCCATGAAGCCATGTAGCCTAATGTCACACAACACAGCATCATCCAACAGGACTGCCTGGACTACCCAAATCCACAAAACATGGTAAGGAACAATAGTGAACACAGAGGTCTCAGAAGCTGGGTGGTGCAGTCCCAGTAGAGCCCTCCCCTGGTAAATAATGATCCATGTTGGTCCCCAAGATGCCTTGGGACTGCAAGCTGGCTGTTCTCTCCAGCCCATCAGCTCCCTGTTGTGGTGCTGGTGCAGCAGTTTCTCCCTTCAAAGTGTCTCATGCACCAACAGGTGCCAATCACCCAGCTGTACCTGCAAGTCCTGCTTTTTCCAGGCCCACACATGAACCACACAGGCTGTGGATGGGAAGCTGGGGAACAGCTCCAGCACTTCAACTGCACAGCTCCCATATGAGGGAATATGATGGACCAGCCACTGCCTGAAAGCTCTGCTGATGTGCCTCAGACCTATCCCAAACAACATCCTTCTCTCAGTGCTCACACCTTCCTGGCAGCCAGGTCCAGCTGAATTTCACAAAGACTCCACAGCAATCTCTGGGTCTGCTGGTGATGCTCCAGCCCAGTTTCTCTCCTGACATAGAGCAGGATTGAAGTCCCTGTGCTGAAAGGGCAACACCCAGCCATACACAAACCTCCTGTGGACCAGAGCTGCTCACTCTCTAAGCAATGCTCATATAGTATGCAGAAACCTGGGGGAGCCCTTTGGTCCTAAACACTTCACTCCTCGCTTAAACAAATAGAATCTAAGACCACATACTGAAGAATGGTCCCTTCTTCCTCTCCCTAGATAAAAAATTCAGCTGCATACCTTAAACCAAGTATCCTATTGCCTTGTTTTTCCACATTTCTCTTCATTTTCTGTTACAATAAAGCATCTCAAGCAGCACTACCCCTCAGACTAAAACTGCAGGAAAAGGGTGGGGCTTTGTAACAGAGCTCACAGTGTGTGTTATTTGTGTAACCCTTTGAGGTGGCAGCCAGATGCTCAGCTGGTGCAAATGTGAGAGCTGGGCTGAAGCTGAGACAGCTTGGAGACTTCTCAGCAGGGGAAGATGTTGCCTAACAAGTCCATCAGCACAAGATGCTTAGGGACACCCTGCTGATAGCACCCTTCAAGGAACAGCACTTGGGATCACTGCAAGCTTTGCATGGCACATGCTGGAAGTTCACACCAACTTTGGAGAAAAAAATGCATCCGTTTGGGTCCCGCTCCTGCAGTGCCTGAGACTGACATTGGGATAATGAAATTCTGTCTGATGGACCTGGGGCTCATCATTTGTGACATGAGGTCTAAGGAGCTACAAAACCTAAGGCTTTCACTGTCTGAGGTGCTGTATTTAATAGGAAACTGGGCAAATGCTGTTACTTGGAGTTCTAGCTACGAGGGCAGCAGAGCCTGCACGGCTCAGATCACAGCAAGTGCATTCCAGGTGTTTGCTCTCAGCTGTGCCCGTTTCACAGGAAGGTGAACTCACATGAGGAGCTGCCCTCTCATTCAGAGCACAGCCTTTCACCACTTCAGAAAGCTGTGGGCCTTTGCCAGGGGCCAGGCAGTGCCTCTGCAGCCCCCTCTCCATTGCAGACAGCCCCAGCCCATCGACTGTGGAGGCTGCAGTGCAAAATCCCATCCTGTTCCTTCCAACGTTCAGCTTATGGTCACTGCTGGAATCCCACATGTGGCTGCCTATTCCAGCCTGCCAAGCTGCAAGCCCTTTCTCCCTTTGGCACAGGTGGGCTCAGAGCATCCCAAAGCAGGGAATTCCCAAGGGTGGCTCTGCATGGAGCCCACTAATTTCCTCTTCAAGTCTGTGTGCATATCCTCACAATTTCATCTCACAAAGTATATGTCAATTTACCAGACAGGGTAGAGTAGAAAGGAAATGAATGGAAGAGTTTTTGCAATGATCTTAGATACTTCACTTGAAACCCATTAATTTGCAGGCTAAATAATTCCATCTATAAACTTTGTTGATCTCCTTACTCAGTTTGCTTCACCAAGACTTTTTCACTTTCATCCTGAGGGGTGACAGAGGAAGGCAAGAAGTAATGTTTCACCAAGGCTTCTAAACAAAATAATCTGGAAACTGTTACGGTAATGTGAAACTGGCTTATTGGGTTTCTACTGATCCCCTCTGAACAGGTTTAAAGAATTATTTGGGTTATAATTGGGGTGAGACAACATGTTTCAACAGCTAACATGAATGTGGAAATAGAAATGTGCTGCTCCTCTGGGCATTACCAGCAAGTGATCTCAAGGCACACACCTACCCTTAAGAAACCTTTGTGTTCTGAGACCCTAGGACACAGAACAAAATGAAAGCAGGGAGAAGGGGGGAGGAAGCTTTTACAAAATTAATTGCACAAAAATAAGACTTTCTAACCCACCTGCTGCCTAATAATGAACTCTGCACCTTGACAGTATTGGTTCTAACAAATACGTGTCTTTTCTTGACATGTAAGCTTAAGAGCTTCCCTGGAAAACCATTCAGGGGGCATAAATATTGAGAATATGTGACTTGGGGATCCAAGCTGCTCTAAGTGCTTTTGCAGGCAGAGGAAATGCGCAGCATGAGAATGAGCAGCCTCCAGTAAAGGACTAAGTGAAAGAGGAGTTCAATTATGACTAATCAGACCCAAGCACTAAAAGCATTTGCCCAACATCACCCTCATTAAATTAAAACTCTGTTCTCTTCCACAGTGGAGACTGTTAAATAAGCTCAGGTCATACCAGAGACTCACGACCTCCATGAGCAGGCTGCCACTTCTTGGTGCAGAGAGACACAATCCCACCTTTTCCTACAAATAACCTTGACCTACTCTGCCATCCTCTTGTCGCCCAGCCTTTGGGGACATTTTTGCCAAGGATGTGCCTGTGCATGTTAATTGCACAGGGAGTTTTAAAGATGAGGCAGGGGACCTGCAAACCTAATTTTGGAGATCAGGACATGTACAGGAACTGGAACAAGGAAGGAGAGCAGGGCTGCAGAGAGCTGGGGCAGCCAGAGGACTTCTCCAATACAGACAGGCTCCAGATCCATCTCTGAGGGATCCCATTAAATAACTGCATCTGCCTGGGCTTCTCTTGGCACATCCCGGAGAGTCCCCACAGACATGTGGTTATTCTTTTCCAACTGGTCCTGTCATCAGGGGAAAGAAATTGTCTCTCCTTCAGAACAATTGACAAGGTGGAATGGGGCAAATGGCACCATTGGCAACTGGGACTTTTCTTTCCTGTCACACTGGTGCCTCCCGGTGTGAGTTAAAGCAAAGTAACCCCCAAACCTCTGCAGAGGCAGCCAGGAGAGCTGGGATAAAACCAGGCAGCCCCTTCCACAGCAAAGTGGAGAGTGATGGGCTCAGCAGCAGCACTCCCTGAAAATGCAGCACATCTCCCTGCTTTTCCTTGAGGTCCTTAGGAATGATTTCCAATAAAAACTGTAGACACCTGAGGAACGACAGCCTGCTCCAGCATTACAGTTCAATTTTTCAGTGTTTCAGGTGCAGAGGACTTCTGCACAGAAGATGTGAGACGTGAACATTGCAACCAGGTTTGTGCTGGTGTCCACATGTGCACCTGATGTGCACAAGCCCTGAAACTGGGCACACACCTCCTGTGTGCACATGCATGGAGGAGACATGAACCCAGCTGGACACCATGAGACTGTTTGTATTCATTTACTGTAACATTCTGTCCTCTGGACTGAAATTCATCTCACCTATTTTTAGACATGTTCAATGTAGATGACTGCATCTATCCTAGTTAACTCCTTTTACAGTCACAGGGCTGCTCAGCCTCAGCTCCTCTCATGCTGTGCAGGCAGGTCACATACAGTGTGTTCTGCAGGGGCCTGTTTCTCCCCACAAAGGGAGGCTGGCTCAGATCCAGCTATTTGCCATGAATCCCACCCCAGCCATCCATCATTAAGTACTTTAAAAGTCTTGTTATCCAAGCTCTCCTCTCTTGCCCCTGCATTTCCATGTCAGGATTGCGTGATGCTTTCTTCCACTACTTTTTCACAATGCAACTTTTCACATTATTTTTCCCTCCACTTTGCTCCTTTTCCATCTTCTGATCAGATTTTGCACTCAGTTTCTCCCAAACTTCCCATTCTGCCTCCACCCCATAGCACCCACCTCTCCTCCCGCCCTTTGGTCATCACCCAGAACCTGGCACAGTTGGACACAACTCCAAGTAAAAGCAGCTCCATCAGCCTCTGCCTTCATCTCCATGGGACACTGCTCCACCACAGCTCTGCCACCCCACCTTAGAGCATCCATGCACTTCCCCTCACCCCCACACCCAGCACCACTGTCCCCCCACTCACCCCAGGAGCTCATCCCACACAGCTCCACGCCGCCATCCCAGCTCTGCCCGGCCTCTCCCAGGCGCTGCTTCGCTCTGCCTGCAGTGGGACGCCGTAGGGACGCCCACAATTTACACGTGGCTAGAGCAGATTCCCAGATGGCTTCACAGCTTCCCTTGTATTCTCCTTAGTCTTCCTGGCCCCCGTGGTCATTTCCCTTTTCCACCTGCCTTTCCCCTTCCTGCCCGCCTTATCTCTCTCTCGGCCCTGCTCTCCCACGCCACGCCGCTCCCGCCCCACGGCCGCCCCATCCCGCTGGCACCCCGTGCACCCCTTGCTCCCCACACTCACGGCATGGTCTCCACTCTGCAGCTGGCACCAGCCTTTGCCTGGCTGTAACGAGAGTGTTGCAAGAGGAGGACAGCTGAAAAGACAATCAGCGAAAAAGCAGGGGGAGTCTGTGGCTCAGCTTGACAGAGTCCTGGAGAAAATAGTGTCAGAAAGGAATCGTGCTCTAGTTCCAGCTGGAGTGTCTGACGGCACCGAAAACCCTTTGTATGCCTCTATGAGATCAACTAAAGGCAAAAGAGAGTGATGTGATGGTAGAGGAGAGAGGTGAAATGTAGGACTAAGGGGAGGAAAGAGAAAAAAGAAAAAAGTAAACAGGAAAAAACAGGTAGATTCTTAGAGTCATTTCACATGGCTTTTTTTTGAAAGTTGCACTTCCTTTGAATTATCTGTGTTGGAGATATTTTCAACCCAGCTCCACTTCCCTTGAAAGATTCATTTGGCATGCATTCAGTTCTCAGATGAACTTGCAAGTGTCACTAAAATGTAGGATCAGCCTC
The DNA here is from genome assembly GCA_013389925.1 of Aegithalos caudatus. Taxonomy (NCBI): domain Eukaryota; kingdom Metazoa; phylum Chordata; class Aves; order Passeriformes; family Aegithalidae; genus Aegithalos; species Aegithalos caudatus. The sequence continues at coordinate 493,855 of WEIU01004127.1, forward strand.
AATTCTGAGACTGACAACTGTACATCTTCCTCCTTGATAGCAAAATGCTGTCTCTTATCCTCTCCCTCGCTCCTCACCTACTCTGACCTCTCCATGCCCAACTCCCAATAAAAGCAAGTTTACTTTTCCTCCACATAGAATGGCAGGCATCTCAAAATTACGTAGGATCCTGATCAAATTATCTCTTAACTCATCTGGAATCTGATCCAAGGACACCAAGGGAAAGCTTTCTATTTCACCCCTGGGTGCACATTATGTGCATCATCAAAAAGAAATGTTCTGTTTGCTTACAGAAAGAGCAGTAGTAGGCTTAAGTCCCCTTGGCATGAACAACAGCCCTGACCTAGGAACAGAAACTGCAGTAATTTCAAAATTCTTGACTGCACTTTCACAGAGTGTACTCAAACCACTTTTTCCATTGATCTGACGACCCTGGTTACTCAAACAGCTCCTCAGCCTACTTCCTGTTCTGCTGGAGAGCTCAGCAGCCCTACTAAGAAACAGAAGGAAAAAAACCCAAAGTCTAACTTTATTTTGAGGTCATCAGAAATAGCTGTGGTGGATGGTTCCTATTTTTGTTCCAAAAATGTATTTATAACTTTGCTGCTATCAGAGGGCACAGCAATGTGACCTGTCCTGCTCCCTGAGATGCCAGTTCAGCACAGTTGGTGAGCTGAGTCCATGTACCACTGCCAACAGGTCCACATCTCTGAGCACAGGGAAACTCGGTCTTTGTGCCATATCTTTTTGCTGGTCTCCCCTTCCTGTGATTTCACAGCCCTTGAAGGAGCTGGGGTGGGATTTTGCAATACAGGCAGCTCTCCATGGTCTAGCCATTAATACAAACAATGCACTTAACCCAGGCATCTGTGGTTCGTGTTACTCTTACTCTGGATCAAATTTATCCATTGTGCAAGCCCCCCGGACTCGATAGAGATACAACAGAGTTGATTTGGCCCAATCTGATTCCAGTCTTGCAGCTAAAATGAAGCAACGTTCTAGAGTGCTGAATCTTCTCCATAAAGGTGACAGGGAAGTGTAGTTCAAGTTTGCCGACCCTGGTTCCTCCAGTAGCAAAAGAAGACAGCAAGGGACCAGCAGACAGCAGCAAATAAACTCCAGTGAGATCAGCTGGAGCTGCCACTGCAAAATCTGCCACTGAACCTGCATCTGGAGTCTCCCGTGCTTTTACAAAAAAACACAGGGTATTTTTTAGATTAGTGGTGAAATCTGTGGCTTATCATCACCCAATATGAAAATTAAAGTGTCTTAGGGGTTTAAAGGGATTAGCAGGTATGTTCCAAAGTATTCTGTCTTTGGAGAATTTATTTCCCAAAGTTCTTAGACTCACTGAGACATTAAGTGCCATCACATTGTTAGTGTTTCCTGTGCCAGAGCTTGTTTCTCAAATCCCCGCTAGCTTCAATAAACACTGACACCAAGTAATAACATTCAGTATGTGTGTTGCAATATGTGCTATGTTACAGCTGGCCACGCTGTCTAAAACTGACTTGCGATTTAATTCCCAAGCAAGTAACTTCATTGCTCAGTATATGGAAAATGTTGCTGTTATACAAACCTCTGTTTTCTGACAATAGCCAGTAAAGCTGCTTTCCTCCCTCAATTTTATATCCTGGAAATATTCTGTTTGTTACCATCAGTAGTTCTAGCTAGCTTTTCAAAGGCAACTGCTCTCCAGAAGACCATCTGCATGTTGTTTGCAACTTTCAGAACTGTCCTCCTGGTGTGATTTCACTGGAGTCAACCCTGCAGATGGAGCACCTGGGAATGGCCCACCAGCTGGAACATGACACACACAGCGTCCAGGCCTTTGCTCTGAGGATTAATTCCCTTTAAACATGTAATAGCTCTAAGGGCATGCTATAAAGAAGAATATACTTGCTTTCTTCCCAGTGGGGGAGCAAAGACACATACCCATCAGCTGGAAGGGGGGAAAATGAACACTGCAGCAGCTTAATTCAAGAGGCAAACTGGGGAACATGTCAGCGTATCTGATGAGAGTAAATTGAAATCCAAATACCATTAGAGCTGCTACAGAATGCTTGGCATCACTTCACACAGTGCCTCTGCACCATTTAATGACAAGGTGGTTTGGGATGGTTCAACAACCCAGCCTGGTATTTTCTGGGACCTATCACAGCCTAAGAGTCCTTGTTGAAAGACGTATACAACCTTCCACAGATCGTCCAAATGCAGTTCTCAGTTTGAAAGTCTCTGCCTCCTCACTTTAACATAATCAAAGCTGTACTCCCATCTCCTGGCAGCTGCGTGTGTCAAAGACCTGTGAATAATTTCTAGAAGTAGAAAAAGTAATCACAGTTTTCAAATTGTGTTTTGTATAAACAATTGACAGGGGAGGAGTGTGGGCCCTCTTGTGCAGTTTGTACGGTCCTTGCTCTTCAATGACCGCCTGTATCTCTTCCTGCATCCCTGCCTCTGGATTCAGTTGGAAGAAAGAGGACTTGGGAGTTTTGGTGGGGATGCAAGAGTCAAAAGCCACCTGCTCTCCCAGGCCTCACGACAGGCATACAAACAGGAAGGCAGATTTCACTTCAGTTGTGTATGGGCTTTTTGTTTCAGCTGGGGCGGGGAGGGAGCACTGGCGTTCCCTGATTGTTCCAGGAAAGCCGAATCGGCTTACATGCTCTGCCCTCCTGGCCTTTCTTTCCATTCAGCCCCGTTCTCAACTCAGAGAACAGCTCTTTCAACAGCCCCTTTGCCCACTCCTGCAGTTTTAACGTGAACTCTGACTTGTTCTCACAGTCCCCAGCTCTTGCAGTCATCAGGTGGCTGAGACTCTGAGTTTTCAATTTTTTTAAAAAAAATACATATCTAGGCTTCTGCCTTGCAGAGAACAGATTTAAAAAATGTCCTGAAAGTGACTTATAGGCATAGAAACCAGGAAAACAATCAAATAAGCCCAGCACTTCCAAAAAACCTGAAACTTTTGGTAGTTTTTAAGGCAATCCTTGTTTTCTGGGAGAGCTTGAATTGGCAATGTTTGAACAGTAAATGCATGGTTGAGGGAACTTCCTCGCTGATGCACTTATTGACCTTGATTCCTCATCCTGCTACAGGCATTGACCCCTGCCCTCTCCACTGCTGGAGGACCCTGAGCCACCACAGAAAGTATCCAAGCCATCCCAGCAGGGAGCACAGTGCGCTCTGATGCTCAGCCACTGCCAGCCCCTGTTGTCTATCATAAAAACATCCATATCCTGTCCACATTATGAGATCCATCTTTCAGTAACACTCAAATTACAGTGGACCAGAAAAATGCTTATAAACCTGCCTGTTTCAGGTGAAACCCAGGATTTTCCCATTGATGGAAAAGGTCTTTCCTATGGCCCCTGCCCTATAGGGGCTGATTTTAAGAAGTTTGAGTGGAGCCTCCTTTGCTGAGGTTTACCTCCATTGTCTCCTGAGCCCCTCTTCTCTGTGCCTTGGGAGGGTTTGGGCACAAACATGGAGAGAATAGATGCTACAGTGTGGGATGGCAGTCACCAGGGGATGAGGAAATGGCACAATGTGCCTCAGCCAGGCAGAAAACACAGCAGGGAACTAACAGTAAACTCAGCTATGGCTCATCATACAGCAAACACGTGTGTTCCTTCCCCTCTGCCTGGGGAAACTCTGTGGCACGTTTTGGCTACAGCAAAGTGATTACCAGCTATTTGCTCATTTTCCTTTAATGAATCAGTTGAATGAGACCAGTGTGAGTGTTAGGGGAGTGGAAGTCTGTCATTCAGCTGTCTGTAAACTCCAGCTTCTCTGAAGATTTCTAGATCAGATTTCAAGGCCTCAGGAGTTTGGGTTATTTTTCTAAATGAGGTTCAACACTGCATCTTCCGGGGAAGATGCCAGTTATCTACAAAACCTACAGCTCTTATTAATTTGATACCACAGGTTTCAGTCTGAATCACAGCAATGTGTGGTTGACCTCAGAATAAACTAAAGTACTTGCTCCATGGCATTATACTTAAGGGTTGGCCAGCATGGGAGCTGGATTTATTTTTTAACACCAGAGCTCATTCAAAAAACTATGGGAGAGGAGATGTTCAGGTTGGGTTGGACACAGCTTAAGATCATGGGGCTGTGAGAGGAAAAGTCCATAATGTCTTATCTGGAGCCAAAGCAAAAGGAGGTGTTTCATTTCAGGTTATGAAAATCCTAAAAAAACCTCTTCTCTTCTCTTCTCTTTTCTCTTCTCTCAATGTGTTTTAGTGGTGAGGTCAACTTTTAAGTGAAAAAATGCCATTTTGAATCAAATCTACATTTCAAATACTTGCAAAACATAAACAAACCATCCCCAAAATGAAACAGTTCATTCTGAAAGTGTCAGAATGACACGCACTGCTATTTTTAACATCCCTCCTTCTTCCCCCACCTCTGTATTTTTTTCTAGGCCAGAACTATTCAGAAAATGTGTTTGAATTTGTGAATCATTTTGACTCCCCCTCTTCCCTGACATTTGCTGGAAAATCTATTCTCTGCCAAAAAAACTGTTCTTCCAGATCCAGCCAGCTCCTACAATCTCCCATCCTGCCAGGGTTTCTCTGGACGGGTCTGAGGCTCTGACTGCCCTGCGGACACAGCACGGATGGTCCAGAGGAAGAGAGGGCCAGAAGGACAAACCTCAGCCTCTGTCCAGGCAGTGATGGGCTCTGAAAAAGCTCTGAGCCACCCTCTCTTGAGACTGAACAGGGAGTCCAGCTCCAACAGAGGCCACCACACAGAAGGAGTTCATCAGGATGTGGCTTCCAGATATATGGGGAGTGCTTGGAGTTTTGGTTTTCTTGGAAAAATCTTGCATTCAAAGCCAGGCCCCTGAAGCTTAAGAGGATGTACCATAGCAGCTTGGAGCTGTCTCCTATCAAGGCTACAGAAAATCTAGTTTTGGATTCAGTCAAGATGTGAAAGCTCTGAGGCTTGCAATGCAATGTAGAGATTTGATTCTTTGTAGCCTGGCGATTCATAGCAAGTGTAAATGCTGCTGCTCCCATTTGTGAGTGTTTTGTTCCTACCCTGAAACTTTTAGCGAGTGGAAAACTTGGATCTCTTTCAGTCCTCACTATCTGTAAGTCTTGCAGATTTTTTTAGGATAGCATCCCCAACAGAGTCTGTCCAGCTTACACACCTAACTAAAATTCACCTTCTGGGCTCATCACATCATACCCCAATTTCTCATCTCAACAGCCTTTGCTCTGCAAAGATCCATCAAACTCATTACTGAAAGTTGGTTTTATGAATCTGTCGTTTGGCCCTTCTGTGGCTCTCAGCCTCCCTACCTTGATTCCTTCTCCTGAGGTGCATCTCTAAGCTCCTTGGCTTTTCCTTCCAGACTGTGATTTGTTCTATTCCCATCACTTCTATTTCAGCGCTGAAAGGTCAACTCCTGCGTATGCTCAAGCATGAGATCAGCCTATATTAAACAGGCTCATCTGAGCTTTCTCCCTTCTGGGAAGGGTTCCCATCCACAAGAACCAACCTGGAATCTGGAACTGCCTCCTGAGCCGCTCAGATGCTCAAAACCCAAATACCAGAGTTGGTTGGGATGTACAATACAGGGAAGAGAATAACAGACTCTAACAGATGCAGAGGTGGCATCGTGCTGCCTCTGCGTTTCCCTCTCATTACCAGCCCAACATCTGGTCAATGTTTCGGTCACCTGTGTCCACCTGGACTTTCCTGTTGCATTCCTTGGCTCAGAATGGCCATCCCAGCAACACAGGGTAATGTGAGAAAACAGAGACCTGAGGAGAGAGGCTAAGTCTTTTCTCCTCAAGATGAGACACAGATGAGGGGCTAATGGAGGAGCTGAGCTACAGTCCTGGCTTCAGACCATTTGTTTTAAACTTCTGAGCACGGTGGCTTCCATGAGAACCAGACAACATCAGGTGCTCCCTCCTCTGAGAGAGTCTGTTTCAGTTTGGAGCTGCTTTCCTACAACTCATCTTGAATGTATGAACTTTACACAATTTTTTTGTCAGTGATTGTACCTCTTGCTCAAAAGCTGTGACATGCTCTGTTTGTGTGCGAAGGTGGGAATGTGACATCCAGCACGGCGACTCTGTTTGCTTTGCAAAAAGATCAAGGTTAGTTCCCACTCCGCTAAAAGCACGGAAGGGAAACTCAGGATTTGTCAAGCAGAGATAAACTGAATTGAGAACATTTTATACACAAATTCCTAGGAGAAGGTTAAAACAATGGAGCTGGGAGAGTACACTTGTCAAGGTTTTTTCAAACAATTCTTTTTCACATATTCTTTTAAAATACAACAATAATTCAGGTGGATAGAGATAAGCCACCGTTCTAAAAATCTCTTTGTTTCCTTTCTGGCAGCCCTGGTCTCCACCCCAGCAAGACATTCCTCCCAAACCCCAGGGTGGAGAGCTGTCAGCTCTAAGTAAATATGGCTCCAAGGAGAGAGATAGTAATTAACACCCTCTTTCTGAAGCTGCTTTAGCAATTACAATTCCAAGTGCCTCCTACTCCTGTGACCACATGCCTCATTTGAAAGGTGTATCTATTAATGGCAGCCCAAGACTACTTAGAGCTGCTGCCCAGGCTGTGTGCCAGCCCCTGGCAAGGGCACGATGAGATGCTGGGACTCAAAGGCCAACTTGGAGGCACTGCCCTTCTTCTGCTGCCATAACAAGCACCTCTCTGGGCGGGGCACACTTGCTGTTATCCCACACTCCATCTGCAACAGCGCCCAGAGGTGGGAGTACCACACTGGGGCTGTTCATGGTTATATTGTGTGGGTACCCAGGGCAGTATGAAGTATGAGGTGATGCTGAACTGGCTTCAGTGCAGCTAGGATGATGCTGTACAGGCATGGATTTAAAAAAAAAAAAAAAAAAAAAAATTGGCTCAATTTCAGAGTTCAAAGAAATATTTGAGCCTATGGGCACTGATTCAGGCTCATCTCTAATTATATCTCAAGTTCAGCCTTTTAAACCAGTTCTTTAGTCCTCAGTAAGGGTCACTTCACAGTTGTTATTACAGTTTCTTGCCAATCTGTTGTTGGATTTTCCACTTGACATTATTAAGGGATTAAGTTGTTTGTCTCATCATTTTTTATCTGTCCTGTTCAGTTTCCTAAAAACAGACTTTATCCAGACCAGAAAAGATAGGAGGGAAAAAAAAAGCCCAACATTTTCAAGATATAATAATGGCTTTGGATTTGCCATTAATATTGTTTAAATTTATTACTTTGGATATGTAAACTTTGCTGACTCCTTTAATCTGGAATGTATTAAAGAAAGCATTAGGCATTACAACAAGTTATTGGATTACACTGCCCTGATTCAGCTACAGCTGTGGAAGAAATATATAACAGGAGATCCCGTGGAGTTATACATTTCAGACTGAGCTCATCAATTGCCATAGAGAAGACAAAAACAAATGTAGCTGAGCCTGGAAAGAATGTTGCTAAAACTGGAGAAACATTTAATGTGAGTAGCCTAGGGGTGCAATAATTTTGCCTGTAACTTAACAAAACCCACCCACATAAAACATACCAAGAGAGATTACAGATTGGACTCTCTGATCTGCAGTCTGCCAAGAAAGCAAACCTGACTTTTTCCCCCTTCCTGCAGATGCAGGTTTAAATGGTCCCTGCAGAGTGTTAAATATATATTACCCATAATATCAAGCTTGTTACATTTGGACACATTGCTAATTCTCGAACTGGCTGCTCTGTACCTTACTTGCAGTGGGAGGATACCCCTGGATAACTAATGGAGCTTGCAGCTGCCAGCAGAACAATTCCTATGGTCCACATGGTGAGAAGGAGCCTGCTCACCTCCCCCTCGCTCCCTTCTTGGAGCCCTGGTCTCCTCTCTTTTGAGGGGTATGCTTGGGCTTGTACTTAAGTTCCCCTTTATTGAAAATGTTTTGAATATGTTTAGCTCAGTGGGATAAATGCTATTCCTACGCCGTCCCAAAATGCAGGTCTGCAACCAACAAAGCTCAGCAGTGAGCTGAAGGCCAGCCTTGGCTCCTGCCCTTCTCCCAAGTGGCAGGGATCAGAGGTTGTTTAGCAAGAAATGAGAGAAAAACACCCAACTCTACAATGCAGTTTCCAAAACGCCTCCCTGCAGAACTTTCCATTTATAAACCTCCTGTCTCCAAAGGCTCTGAGGCACTGTACCTGTGAACGGGCAAACCCCCCAGGGGGACTGCATCTCTGGTTCATTAATTCAGCTGAAGGTTGGATTTACCACAAGATGTAACTGGATATATGCAGGAGTGATCAAGGATCAAACCTGCAGCATGCTCCTGCTGGCTTCAGCTGAGCTACAACAGCTTTTATCAGCGTTTTATCTGACCCTAACAAAAGGAGCAAATTGTTTAGCAAAGGAAGAGGGCTCTTTGATTCTATCTTGCTGCAGATGAATTGCCCAAGCAAGGGCAAAGGGACAGGAAGCGAAGGGGGCGGAGAAGGAGCTGATGCTGAAGGTAGGTGCTGCCATTGCTTAGCCCTTGCTAAACAGCCCCTTCTGCAAATGCTGATGGGGTGGGAAGAAAGAGTTGTGTCATCTCCCTGCCATTGCTATTTGACCAAAATGCTGTGCTGGTTACTTGTGGTGTTGATATACTGGTCCTCATTCCAGCTGAAGAGTTTTGTGATAGTGAAGACTGCAGACCCCATGAGACCTTCCTCTGCTTTGCACAGTACAGGAAACCTATTGTCCAAAATCCCAAGTATAAGACTTAAAGTCAAGGATGAAACCCTGAGAAAAACTCACAACAATTCAGCAAGGTCCACACCACAGCAACCCCAGGTGCCGACATCTCTGCAAGTCAAGTGTGTGAAGCAAACAGTAAAGAGACACCCTAACTCTGTCCTTTGAATCTAACTCATTAAATGTCTGTTGGCATGTCCCTCCAGAGCACATCTATGTCTTTCACAGAGATGAGGGATGCTTTACTATTACTTAAAACCACAACAGTGCAGAATGCTAATGAAGTTCCTGTTGTGTAGCACTGATCAGATAATACACTGTATTGCTTACAAGAAGTAGTTGTAAGTGCTAAGCACTTGTTGTTTTACCCCTAGTTCTCCTTCCAAAAGCAATCCTTGTGTTTTGACCAGCAATAAATCTTATATCTGAAAGAAGAATTAAATTCCTTCCACTGGTTGTCCCTTTTCCCATGTCATTAATGAAAAGAACTTTCTTTACTATAAAAAAAAAAAGAAAAATCACTTCTTTCTTTTCATGGCTGAAATGTAGGAAAGGGCTGAAATAAATATCGAGAGAGGGAAAAGTCTAACATGGGTCCTAGCAGCCTGCAGCAGCTCCCGACTCCAATATCATCCATTTCTGAGAAATTAAGGCAAGAAACCACTCTGTAAACACAACCTGTGGCTGACAGCAGCGATGAGGATCTCCACAGGCACAGAGCTGTGACAGCAGCTCTGGGCTAACTCCTACCATGCCTGGGAAAGAAGGAGCTGCAGCCTACATTTTCCAAAGGCTTCCACCAATTCCAAGTGCATTCATTGTGCATGCACCCAGACTGAAACTTGCAGCTGGAGACCCTGGACTTTTGAATGTACCTGCACTAATTCATGCTGAAAGGCACTGCTGGTTCATCATCCTACTACAGAGCCAGTTGAATTTTGCTGCCTAAACACTGATTTAAAAACCAATCACAGGTACTTGATGTTGAGGCTGGTAGACATCAGACTGAATCAGCTTCCCAAACTATTTGGAATTGTTGTGCAAACTATGCATGACCTGGGTTTTTATGTGTAGGAATAAAAATGAAATTATAATAAATTTTATAGAAGACATTCAGAAGGAGATTCCTCTGTCTTAGAGCAAATTCTTGGGCTAGTTGTCAAGATCCCATTAGAGTGAGAAAGAAGAAAGCTACGTTAAGAGAACTTTAGGATGCCTGAGGAGACACCCAGCAAGGCTAAGCAAGATGAATGCCATAAAAGGGCCATTTCCAGTTACACAGCAAGTGTGAAAGCCAGCATTCTCCAAAAAGTCACATTTAAGAAAAGGGATTAGGCTGCAAAGTTACTCAGTGATTTGAAAATGTTAACATTTAGTTCTCACTGTCTGTTAAATATTAACATATCTTTCTTAGAAAGTTTGGCTGGGCTTCATTGGAAGAAAGTAGGTCAAATGTACTGCACAAATTTACCTACCAGTATAAACAAAATAATCTCTAACCATTACAGAAGACTAATCTTAGCTGAAGAGACATTTAATGTCATCCATAGATGCCATGACTTCTGTAGTGAGCTAGAACAGAATTACATGTAAAGAAAACATTAGCTCAGCAAGTGGCTTTTAGCTGTCACATGGCATGGGAGAGCTCAGTGCTGCACTAATATTTTCTTCACATGCAAATTTGTCCTAACACATTACAGAAATAATATGGAAAACATGAGACAGGTGTTGACTAAGGTTTGGGTTTTGTCATTGAAAGCCTCTAAAAAGGCAAAGACAAAACTCTGAAATTTCCACTGATCCATGAAATTCACTCTGTGGACATCCAGTTTTCCATCCGAACGATCCAAACAGGCAAGCTCCTGACATGCTGCAATTCCCACCAGAAGAGATGGAAATCTGGCTCTTTTCAGACCTGGGACCCTAAGGATGATGGGCCTAAAATTTGTTCTTCCAGCACCTCAAAAATGTGGGGGGGGTTATTTTGCCACTTTCATTGATGCTTTCAGCTCAAAATTTTTTTGAGAAACAAAATATGCAAGAGACAGCAGCTGTGCTAGCAAGTAAGTCCCTTTATGAAAAGGATCTGCTATGTGCCATGTAATTCCTGCCCTGTCAATCATGGAGAATGTGCGCAAAGAAACCCTTCCCAATGAGCTTAAAAGTGCTGATGAAAACAGACTTGAAGTAGCACCATATGTCTCTCATTGGGTTATGGCAGCATCTCCACTCAGCCTCTGTGGGTGGGAGCCATAAAAAAGCTTCTTATTCCCTGAGAAGGTCACGTGAGTAGGTAGAGGATTAGCTATGGAATAAGGAGTGATGCTTTGTGAAGTCCCTGGAGTGCACAGCCTCCATCCACAAAGAGCCTGAAGCTCTGCCCAGTCCACCAAGCACCGGGGTGTCCTCATCTCATCCCAGCAGGTAGAACACTCCGTGCTGTCAGGTCTGCTGAGTGTGGTGTTCTGAAAGGGGAAACACAGAGGTGTTGACCTCATTCCCCTCTCCCCCTAGTCTTCTCACAGCAAGGAGACTCCATCCTCTGGCAGCTTACCAGGCATGCTAAGCACCTTCCCTTTCAATGATGTGCACTGCTAAAAGAACAGTCGCTCTTCTGAGTAAGCCAGCAGGGCCCTAATACACCAGACATTATATTGATACTAAATCAGAGATACCACTCACAAGCTCATAAGCTTAGGAGCTTTTAAGACAAACACAGTGGGAGTAAGGAGTAAAACACATAAACACAGTTGGCATAAAGATATATATATTCACAGGGCTTACATGTATCACCATAGCCATGTGGTCATGGTTTCTGTTACACGGAGACTTCCTGATCACAGTGACAGCTTGGAAAGGGAATGAAAGCATATTTAATTTGATTGATTTTTATAGGAACAAATCAGGACTCCCGTTGTCAGCTTATGCCTTGGAACATCTCAAAGAGAAATAAGCAAAGGTCCCAGAGGCCCTTGGCTGACACTAGCCCTATCTAAACTTGGCTCCTTTCAGGACTGCATTAACAGCCATTGTGAGTCAAACAAATAAATCAATTAAAAGAATGCCTGTCATCAGCACTGCCATTAGCTTTTTCCAAAAGTTCTTGCCATTTCACACAGGTTAATGGAAGTCTCTTATTCTGAGAAATCTACTCAGCCTGCTGAAAGGAGCAGAAGTTGCACAGTGTACCAAGTCCCTTGATTACTATTCTGCTGTACACCCTTGTGTTTCCACAGCAGCTGTGGGAAAGCCAGGAAGAGGAACACTGCAGTGTCTTGCACTGTTTTTCCAGGAAGGGGTTCTTTTCCCCCCTGACATATCATTTTTCTATAGTACGTGCTTGCTTGCACAATTTCTGCCTTTCCCCCCACTTGTCTGTTTCTTTGTCTCCAATTTAGGAGAAGTTGACAAACTAGGGAATTTAGGTCAATGACAAGGACTCACTAAAGACCAGCTTTGGAATATTTTTTGCTTAAGGGGTGCAGCCAGTTTCCAAGAGTGGGACAAGTCTCCTGATTGCACATCCTGGTTATCAGCTCTCCCTTGGGAAGAGCCAACAGAGCCCCTAGAATGGCAAAACTCATACACTACTATTTTTCCAGTTGAGAAGTCAGTGGGAACCACAGGTAGAATATATCTTATTTTAAGTGTGAAATTTCCTCAGGAGACTGAGCTGCCATTTCAGGCTACCCCTGCCACTCAGAACCTGGGACAAAGGAGCACTTTCTCACTTCCCTACACACCCAACCTGTGTGCTCAGCCAGGAGGGGAGAAATTCTCCCCCTCAGCATGAGAAAGTGATGGAGGCAGGTGCCTTCCAACAGTGGCTGCATCCTCCTGCCTCAGGTGGTTGGTGAGCAGAGGCGTCAGTTCCTTCCCCAAACGCGTTGGTCACGGGGGTGTGCAGAGAGTGCTCCCCTGCGGCATTTCCAAACCACAGTGTCCCCATCCCAACACGCTGCCTGGACAGCCCATCCCTCCCACACAGCCCGAGCAGCACCATCGCTCCAGTGTCTCTGAAACCCTGCAAGCATCAATAAACAAGTGTGGGGTTTCTCCGGCAGCAGCCCACAGCCCGGGGAAAGCCACAGCTGCAAAAGCCCTTACATGGAAGTTTACGCAGACCTTAAATGGGATTTGCAATTAGACAGCAAAATATCACATTGCTCTTATTGTCACTGCACTTCACAAGTCTGCAACCACCACGGCACCACACTGTTCCCCGGTGCTGTGCAGCCCACTGAGCACCGGGGTGCTCCAGGGACAGGGAAAGAAAGCACTGAGCAAACTGTTTCAATAAACAGTCACAGAGCTGCTCCAGGTCACGGTGTCCAAAAATGTGGCCACAATACCTCCCCCCCTTTCACCTGGCAACATCATTTTCTTACTGGCCAATTTTCAGGTCTGAACACAAACAAAGTTTCCTACCTGCAGTACAAATGGAGGACGAGTCCATGCCAGCCGGAGCGATCAGCCTGTTTCCCCGGGATGTTAGGAGGAACTACAATAGACAGCCGGACATCCCTAACAGATTTGCTAAACCAGACAGCCTCCAAAAAGGAAGGGCAGGAGCAGGCCTGCTGTTTATCAAATCTGTAAACATGCTATGTGGGATGTGCAGCACAGACTGTATCTGCAGCAATCCTGGCGCTCGTCATTACCTCTCCTCCAGGTACAACAGCCTCCCCTGTGCCAGCAGCACCCAGTGCAGACAGGCGGGGCTCTCTGCCTGCCCTGAGTTTACCTACACAACCCAGAGGTACCCAGGGGCACCCAGAGCCACCTCGTTGGTTTCTCTTGGCCGAGGTCTCTCAGGATTTGACTAAAAGCGCGAGTTGTGGAGAAAGCTTCTCACACATTCTCCCTCATTACACAACTCATTTCCAGACTGTGTGCGTTGTTGAAAGGAAATAGTGAGTTCATGAAAACAAATGAGTGTGCAACCTGACACTGCTTCAGTAGCTGCCTTCTGCTGTCGTTATGGGTTTACAAGATATTGCCAATCAGTACACAAAGCTGGGTGTTATTTATAAGAAATTTTGAATTACTGGGCATTTGCACACCATCCTGCTGAGAAGTTGACTATAACCGCCAAAGTCAGTGATCAGCCCTGCATGGGACCTGTGGAGCCCAGTGGAAACTATCATTGTAAATTAGCCTCTCTGCTCCTGCTGAGACTCAGCACTGAAACACAAAATCAAGTGCACCTCCTTAAGCTGCCTGATACATTTTGGACCAGATCTTCATCTTGTTTAGCCTGAGTAGTCCCATGGAGCCCAGCAGTTACTCATCTTAGACCTGATCCGAGCTCACTCTTATCTAGACCTTTTAGCAATACAAATGAGCCTTGCCTGTTCACTGCTGAGCCACCGGCCTGGCTGAGCTCATTGGAGGCCACAGGAGGTTGTGCAGAGTCAGCTTGAGGCTCCAGGAAGCTTTCCACAGGAGCATCAGGCATGCTTTTGCCCATCAATGAACTGTTTTCAGCAGCAAATCAGTGGGATCTGGCACTAGGAACAGTCATTAGCGCAGAGAATGGAGCAGAGATTACTACAGCTCATGCACATAAAACCAGCAGAATTTAATCAGCAGAGGGATTGTAGCAGCTCCCAAAGGGAACAAGCTGATTCATCAGTTGAGAGCCCCAAAATACAAAACTGTCTGCAAACACAGTGAACTACAGACTCATAACTCCGTTAACTGCTTTTACTCAGCTGCTGCTCCATCCTGAGCAGAACTGAGCCTGGATTCTTGGAGTAGGAAAAAAGGAGTACAAAAGAAAAGATACTTATTTCAGCCTGCTGAGTGTTTTACAAACCACAGTCTCAGTTCTTCCAAGTTTGATGTCTTCACTTAGATGTTTCCCTGCACTGGTTTTCCTTGTGTCATTGTGTTTAGCAGGAGTTTCACTACCACGTGTCTACAGGAAGTTAAACAGCGCGAACCACATCATTGAAAGTTGATGGGCCTTTATTAAACTCTTAAACTAAGGAGCCACTGGGTTGTCCTGCATGTTTCAAGGTTTGTCAGTGGGAGGCTCTGGTGCTGGGCTCAAATCAATGCAATGTCTCAGAGCTGGATGATAGCAGAGACCATGTGCTGGTTAGAGAACTTAGTGACGGGTGCCCTGCATTGGGTTAAAGTGGTGCAAAGCCCTCTGGATAACTGGTGTGACAGCTCAGAGCAAAGCACGCTGTGTGATGCACTCAGACATGCAACAAACTCCCCTAGTGACAGAACAAATCCCATGACTGTCTCATGCCTTTGGAGAATGCCTCAGAGTTCTCCTCTCTGAGGAGACCTTTCTTCTCTAAGGGTAACACAACACTGATGATTTCTCTTGCCTAAAGCCTTACAACCAGCTCCACAACAAAGAAATGAACTTAATATAAATATCTAATAAAAATATGCTCACCTGAAATATGAGATACCCCACAAGCAAGAAGTTTTATTCAAAAGGGGAATTACCAGAAATTCTAGAGCATTTTGCTTCTGTGTGAAAGACACAGACGTTGTGGAGATGGGCATCACTGTAAACCTGAACAGACAGTTAGCCCACACAGTTTCAACTCCAGTGAGGAAATAAATTCTTCCTCAGGCTCATGTAAACCATGGGAAACCTCCAGCATCCAGGGAAGCTGTGCTGAGGAAAAACTGAAGCTTGTGACCACATGTCAGCAGAAGGCTGCAGTCCATGGATGTATTTTAAGTATGCTGGCAGGCAGCTTTGCAGCACCAGGGAAGCTCTGCCAGGAGTGTGCACAATAAAACAGGTACCACTACTCTCTTGTATGAGGATTTTTCAACTAGAACCCCCTCTTCCAAGTCTGAAAGCTCTTCATGTGAGGAAAAGCAAGCACCACTGAGCAAGAGTAAAGTTGCCCTGCAGAACTCTGCTGCAACAGACCTCTGCCCTCCTGCTGCAGCTGGGCCTTGGAGCAGGGATGCCACTGCCACCCTTCACCCCACCTCCCCAGGGCCTGTGCAAGACTCACCACACGGGGCTTCTGCTGGTCCAGGGTCTGCAAGAAGGCCGGGGTCTGGTCCAGGGTACGCTCGGGGTCACTGGAGATGTCCTCCTCGGACTCCTCCCAGGACGAGGAGAAGCCAGTGGAAGACGCTGAGGATGATGAGAGCTTCCGGACGGGCAGGCTGCCAGGGGGCACGGCGCCCGCCTCCTCCTCCGGGCCCCCCAGGTCTGTGACGATGACGGCAGGGATGCTCCCACCGATGGCTGGGTGCTGGCCCTTAAGTCCTGTGGGGGCCACCACCACCTCCTCTTGCCGTGGTGCAGGCCCTGAGTGCTCCAGGGGGCTGCGACTCTCTGCCAGCTCCACAGCTGGGGCCACCATCCCCACTGGCCTCCCGGAGCGCTCTGCAGTACTCAGACAAACCTGTGCCCCGCCAGCATCGGGGGCCTCGCTCTCCCCGTGGGCTCGCGGCCGGGGTCCAGTTCCAAGTGCCACCACTGGTGCCGTGGGGCTGGCTGGACGGGGCCGGGCTAGCCTGGGGCTCCGGGGTGGCTGGGCAGCAGAGCTGTGTGCCTGGATGTGTGCCTCGAAGAGCCCCACTTTCTGGTTCACCTGCACGTTGTGCAGCTCCCGTTGAAGCTGCCGTGCCATGGGGGGTCCCGGCTGTCCCTCTTCTCCTCGGCTGCCCCGCCGCCCCCCGGGGCTGCCTGGCTGCCGCAGGGGCTCCTCAGGTGGTGGGAAGAGGAAAGCGGGGCCACAGCGTGGGGAGCGGGGCGGCACCGGGGCCGGGCTGAAGACAGGGAGCGAGCGGCAGCTGCCGGGCGTCTCCGGACCCCTGGGCAGCCCTTGTCCGGGAGGAGGCGGCGTCTTGCTCCCGCCGCTTGTCACCTCGCTGTTGCTATTCATCATCACCAAGCTATTGAGCGCATAGCAGTACACGGCCATAGTAGTCAGCCGGGGAGCACAGGGGGGCCGTCGCCACTGCCGCCTGGGCACTCAGGCTCTGCGGGGCTGCCCAGGGTTTCTCCACGATGGAATCAGCAGCATTGCCAGCAGGAAAATGGGGAGCTGGGCTGGCTCTGGCCCGCAGCTCCATAAAACGGGACAGCTGGGGAGAGAGAAGCAGTGAGAGTAGTTCTGTGCCCTCCCTTAGCTCACATCCAGCTGGGCACACAGAGTGCCAGACTCTTCCCTTCCTGTGTGCCCCTCCCACCTGCATGTATCCCCAGTGTGCCGCCCCTGTGGAGACACGGCCCAGGGCCCAGCCTGGTCATCGAAAGGATCTGAGTGAAGGGGAAGTCAGATTCGGGGCTGTTTCCCCGCTTCCTTGCCTTCCCTGCCCCCTCTCCAGGTTGCCTGTCGACACCGCTGCAGCAGCAGTGTCTGACAGGACACACAGCCAGCAGTCATTCCCGCAACAGAATAAGAGAATTATGGTCAACTGGTGTGAACTGAAAGTTTGCAGCTTTCAAGTGTTCGCCCCAAAACCTGACATTTTCTAAAGATAAAAACTCCAAACAACTTACATTTGCCACACTCGAGTCTGTCACCTATAGCAAGATCAAGTGTCAGGAACAGATTTCCGTTGTACAGATACACTGGAAGACTCCCTTTCTTGCACAGTTTTCTATGGCATAGGGCCACGTCTCAAGTTAGTTCACTACCTTACCATGTGCAACCACACGGCTTCGCACATCTTCATGAATGCCCTGGCTAAAAGTGTCTCCCCCATGCACATCTGCTGTCCGGGATATGGAGCGCTGCAACTGCCTCCAAGTCACAGCCCAGACCCCACATGCAGAGATGTGCAGTGCTGTTTGTTCTGGCGAGTATGTGACTGTGTACGTTTGTGAGAGAGGCTCTGCTTTCGTAGGTGGCTCTCTGTGCCCTGTGCACTTCAGCGTGCCTTCTGTCATCTCCTGTTTGCTCCATGTGCACTGGAGTTGCAGTCCCCATCCAATGCCGGGGCATGGGAACTCCTGAGATCTGCACAAACACACTGCCCACATGAGAGTACAAACTTGTTTACACACAGTGCGCTAACTCTGGCTATGGGTGTACATGCCTCTGGAAACACCCGTGTGTGATGCTATCAGCGGTATCCCTGTCCGTCCCCCTGTGAGGCTCCTGGCAGGTAAATGCCCACAGGTCTAAGCGCAGTCCCAACTGGCGGTGTGTGCTTCCCATCCCTCCAGGCAGTGCGAGGATCAACAGAGCCCAGGCAGCGCGGGCAGCCCACTCTTTGCAGGGAAACCCGACGCAGCAACGCTCCCAGCGCTCTGGCTCGGGTACGAAAGCGAGCATCGGCACAAGGTGCTCGGCCACACTTTGGGAGCGGGACAGCCCGCTCGGCCCCGGGGCAGCACCCTTCCCCTCTGCCCGTCCTCAGCTCGCCCCTTCCTCCCCGCGGGGCCCGGCTGGCTCCCGCACCGTCCCCGGCGCGGCTGCCGGGGATCCCCCGGTGGAGGAG
>WEIU01004127.1:512510-566852 GCA_013389925.1 Aegithalos caudatus
GGGCATCCCCCGCCTCGCCTCCGCATCCCGGCCTCCCGGCTGCCGGCCGCGCGAGTCCTCCCCGGCCAAGGCAAAGGGTGCTGCCGGCAGCGCCAGCAACGCGGGGATAAAGGCCGCCCACCTCCCCACGCACCCGGCTCGAAGGCACCGACTAACCCAGCCATTCCCCCCGGCATGCCCCTTTCCCAGGAACCACGGCTTAGTCCTGCTGCTTCTCAGCGTGCTGGTCATTCACACCAGCCCAAGGCCAGCGCGAAGCCCTCCCTGCCAGGCTGCGTGGCTTTGGGTGAGCACATCCCAAGGGAGGTAAGATGACCCTCGCATCCCTCTAGAGACACGGTCGATGGCACTTTGACTTGATGTGATGTTGCCCTGGGTTTAGGCAGGACTGCAGCTAACTCGTTCAGGACACTGTCCATCCTTTTTGATTCATGGAGGGGCACAGCACTTTTTGAGCTCCTGGAGCCCCCAGGCTTGAGTCCTCCTGCTTGGCAGGAGAAACAGGCTCTTGGCTGTGATACAGCCTGAGTTCTGTATCAAGATAATTCATTGGAAATAGTTGTCTGTACGTCAGCACTTTAGGAGAGCAGGCTCTCTGATTCACTCTCAAAGCAGTAGTCAAGGTCAAACCCAGATAGCAGTTTTAGGGTTGGTCTGGACTGGCCAAAGGAAAAAAAAAAAAAAAAAAAAAAAAAAAAAAAAAGAATAAAGAACAGAAATTTGCCTCTGCTAGGATTTCACAGCTAGGAATTTCCCCTAGCGAGGGAAATTGATGTCACAGCAGATCAGCTTTTCTGTAATTAAGACATAACCTCTAGAGCATAAACGGGGGCAGAGAGATCTCTGAATTGGCAGAAGGTGTGGACTACCAATCCCACAAGCAGGCAGACAGAGACACACAAAATGAGCTTATGTTTGTTTTTCCAGAAAGAAAAACGCTATTTTGAATTCAGTGCAGGAAAAGAAATTTATAGACTCTTTCCACTCCAATTCATTTCCTTACAGTCTGTGCTTAGTTGGGAACTAGTCTTCATGAAATAAAGCATGAGATCAACCCCTCAGAAAAGTGACCCTGCTCAATAAAATGGCACTATTCATGGCATAAGCTTACCTACCCCCTGCCCCACCCCCCCCCATGCAAATATCTGCAGATTCTGGTCATCTGTTGAAAAGCAGGAACATTTGAAAGAAAGAATAAATCCAGGAATACAGCAGGTAAACAGGTACGTTCTTTTTTAAACAGCTGCACTATGCTATGCTGGTAGCATCTGCAAATACTTGGAAGCATTACTGAACATCTGTGTGTGGAAGTTTTGACCACTCTTTGGGGTGATTGAAGAATATTTAGACCACTGTAACCACAATGTGTGCCTAAAGTCCCACCCTTTCTTAAAGTCCCACAAATTCAAACACCATCAAAAATTCATCCTATCAGAATAGGACAAAGTAGTGGTGAATTTGCTATGGCACATTTACAGATACAAAACTCCCTCAAGGGAGACCTGGCCTTAAAACGTGGCAGCAATTTTGTCAAGTAACAGAGCTAGAGCTTTTCTGTAGGCATTATATACAATGACAAGTTCTATTTATAAAGGAAGGGGCTAATAAAAGTGAAAAAGGGAAAAGAAAGTCTAGGGATAAGTCTTTGTTCAGAACCAGTAGGTACATGAGGGAAATAATTGTTTCCAGACCAGAGCAAGGCAGCAGTCCACATTGTGGAGGGAAGAAAGAGCAGACAGCTTTCAGCACACTTGTTTCCAATCAAGTGTAAACCAAGTGTTTGAGGTTAGCCTAAATGAAAAACACAAATGATACAGGTTGCTAGTCCAATCCAGAGACATGGATGGAAGCATGAAAGGAGAAAAGTTGCTTTCACAGACACAGAGCCTGGGCACTAGCACTGCTGTAGTTACTTGATGTTGATGAGGAGCTTTCCCTGTGGCTTTGGCAGTGTTGCCTTAGGTGCTGTACAAAGAGAACAAAAAGATCGTTCCAGTCTGACTCTCTCAGTGTACATTCTTCAAGTAAAACTCCAGTGTTGGGTGTTAAAAGATCTTGCTTTTCCTTAAGCTATGTTCTTCATTTAAATTTATACTTTCTGCTTCCAAAGAAAATCATTACAATGCTTAAGGACACAGAATCAGGCTGGGTTAGGCCAAACAGTTGATCCAGGCAACTTTTGTCTTGTCCTCATTCTAGGGGGCGGAGACATTAAAATGAACAGGATCTTCCATTTAGGAAGGGCACATATCCACTGCAGAATGTATTTAGTCTGAAATAAAGTGAGGACAGACACTTTAAGAAGGGCATGAAGCTGTCCTGTGTGACATCTCCCACTGACACACTGGCTAGAGGCACTTAGGGAAAGAAATACCACAGCTGTCACAGTTAATGGCCTCCCAGCAGCCCTGTGAATTTGAAGGGAGACACGTTAATTATCATGTTTCATGGAAAATTAGTTGTCCCAAAAGTGCTCACTGTGCCCCATGAGCAGCATGGGTGGCTCAGCTGGGCTGCAGCTGCTGCACCCGTGGGCCCAGGGCTGCTGACCACTGCAGAGAGGTGGCTTTTTGTCAGAGTGTGGGATCCAGTGGGAGGAACAGGAGACCAATGCAGTGCTGGTGATCCTCTCAAGCACAGGTAGAGCTGTCCTTTGCTATTTTATGCACCTTCTTCCTGTGGAGTTGAGGTCCTGGTCCGCATGTACTGAATTGAAGAACCTCTTCCTCAATCCAAACCACAGTAACAGGCAGAAAAACCAAATCCAAAACACCTACTGAAACAAAATCCTTTACTGCAAAAACACCTCCTTCTGTGGAGAGGGTAGGATACTTGCATGGTTGATACTGGTAATTGTAATCACTTGAATCCTTGAAGACACATAATTAATATGGTGTAGGCTGCTGTATAAAGCTAGAACAGGACAGAATGGACCACAATCTACTTAGCATCAATCCAGTTGTAAAAGCAAAACAGAAAAAATCCATAACAATTTACTCAAGAAAGAAGTACAATTCTTAAGTACCCTCCTCCTTCCATTCTTCCTTTATTATAAGATTAATTTTAAAAATTGTTACTCCCTGTCATGTTTTGGACTGGTTGGGCAAGACAGCCTTCCCTGTTTTCAAAGATGAGTTGTCTAAACTGTCACTGTTCATCCCATCCAGCATCAGAAGGACTGTCAGCACCCTTGCAGTGGAAGTCAGTATCTGATAGCATTTCCTCACCAGTGAGTTGAATCTTAGACTTATGTAAAATACAGAAATAAATGGATAAATGCAGAGTAATTCTACAGTAAGCAGATTGACTTTGTGTTCATGCCAGCATGACAGAGAATAAATCTGGCTAATATTTACAAGAAAAGGAGCTACAGAAGACACCAGTGAAAACACAACACTGAATTATTTGCTGAGAATTGTCTCTGTTCAGGCAGGTGGCTGTCACAGGCATGGCACACATCTGCCCTGTCTGGGCAGGCAGAGGAAACAGAGACCTGAGAAAAAGGCTCTTATCTTGCACCAGCCCTTTTGCCTTCCTTCAATGGTAAAACAGGTCAGAAAGAAGCTGGTTTTCCTAGCTCTCAGTGACCTCTGAGCTGGGTTACCCAGTCATTTTCTCCCTTCCTGCTATCCCACAAGAACACACATAATGGCAGAATTAAGCAGTGACTGGTTAATATTCTCTGTGCCAGCTCCTGTTCAGGGAACAAGGACACAGGGCTCTGTAAAAACACCTGTTGCTACTCACTGTGATTTAGGGCAGTCCGTGTACTGCACCTACATCTGCCTGAGCTTGTACGTCCTCCCAGAGCACAAAGGAACCAGTTTTGTTCCCTGGAAGCCTCCTCCACACATTCCTGGCTGCACCTCGCCCTGTGCTGCACCAAGACCTACAGCTGGCACAGCCAGGAAAGGCAGCCAAAGATCTCGGTGATCCGTTCCGGGCTCTGCCTCTGCTGTGCCGTGGAGCCTGAGCAGTGAGGTGATTGCCTAACTGCAGAACAGGCAGGATGGACTGAGACATGATGTGTCTTCTGGGGACTTTGTGTCTGGGACCTGCCTGAAGGCTAATACACACCTGGGGGCCTTGAAGGAAGGAATATGTACATCCCACTCACCCATGCCCAGCACACATCTGCAGAGCTTTAGCGCTGAGCTAAGAACATCAGTTTGCTACACAGGCTTCAGGATTTGCAGCTGGACTTTGAAGATCTGTACCAGAGCTCAAGAGATTAGATGAACGTATGGAAAATATTATGCATAGTGCATTACTCTAACAAGGAGTTATGTACACACAGTATAGGCAAGAATGTTTAGGAACTCTTGAACAAACACAGGATATGACATTTCCTCTCGATGCAATGCATATATGGCTGTGGTACCTTTCCCTCAGCTGGAAAACTCCTCAGGGTGAACATGTGAAGGTCTGATGTGAAAGCCTGGGTTTGTGTCTGGGTATGGCCAGCAGTTTCAGTGCCACCCTTCCTGTTTTTTGTGGATTCCAGGGAAGAGCCCAGCTTTGCAGTTGGTGTGTGCCACAGCTATGGTCCTCTGTGCTGCAGCAGGGCTTCACATAGGCACTTTGGCTCAGAGTTGCTATATGCAGATGATAGGAATATAAATGTGTATGTTTGGGGAATAACCCATGATTCAGCAGAAATGTTTCCTTTTTTTTTTCACATGGACCAAATTACAGGCAGTAGAGGCACATCAAATAAGTATCGTCAAGTTTTACTGGCATTCAGTAAAACTAAAAATATAAAAGGGGAATCCTTCCCCATTGGGGCTTGAGGCTACTAAAAGTTGTACCCAGGTCTCCTGCTGAGGGAATAAAACAATTAGAACTCAAATACTGCTTTGTTATCTGAAGAAGTTTTTCCTGTTCATGGGCCACGGTTATTCCACTAGACTGTGACCATACAGCCATAATTGAGCAGCTTTGCATTTATTTGAGATAGCTACAGTCATGGCAGGAATAAGACAAGCTGTTTTCCAAGTGAGCAGTGTGTGTCACATAGACTTTTTTGGAATCAGTAGTATATGAAGGGGCTATGAGATTCCACTGCACCTTTTACGGATGAGATGAGCATGGAATCACAAGAAAGTATGTCCAAGTTTCCACTCTGCAATGAGTGATATCTGTGTTTTGAAGAACTGGGAGAGAGAGGGCACTGAAGAAGATATGATTAATTATTTTAAAGTTCATACTGAGCTGTAGCCATTTAATTTAATATAAAGCATTTTGGTTTTCTCCAGGAAACTATTTTTGCTTGCAGTATAATTATTTTAAGGATTTACCATAATATTGCTATGATGGACAGATGTTTATCTTTGTTCCTATGCCTTTGAAAGGAAAAAAAGCTGAACTTCGAATGAGTGCAGCACGGTTAAATAAACTAGCAGGTCTAGGTTGATTCTTCATAACTTTAAATATCTAAAGCAATAGAGTTATGAAAATATTCCTAAATGATGTTGCCAGACAGCAGAGTATTATCTGTGCTGTTTTCTGTATGCAGCACTGTTCATTGCTATGCAACAAATCACAAAGGTCAGCAGACCCTGACCCTGAAAAGCAGCTGTGTTATAGCAGTCACTGGAAAACACCAGTCCTTGCACATAAAATTGCTTCAAGCAAGAACATCTTTCCCAGAAAGACTGAGATCTGCATGCTGGATCATGCTTTTCCTCTGAACAGCTAGAGGTAAGAAAAGCCCTTATGGAAAGAACTGCATACATGTCCACCTAGGATATTTTCAGAACTGTCACAAGTTTCTATGCATATATCCATATATGTCCACCTAGGATATTTTCAGAACTGTCACAAGTTTCTATGCATATATCCATACACATAGATATGCCCAGACATAATAAGGGGGCACTTTACTAGCACAACCAGGAGAGCAGCTTCTCCAGCTGCATTAACACTACTAGTCAGAGCCTTATTTCCCTGCTGCCCCTTACCCCATCTCTGGAGATAACCACTCTTGGAGCACTCTGGAGACATCCACTCCTGGAGCTGTGAACTGCTCTCTGAGCTACCTCCCCAGCTCTGGATTTGATCAGCAAATTGAGCAACACAGCATAGTCTCCTTTGCTGTGCTGCCACCTCCTCTGGCTACTATGCCCAGGACAAGCCTCCCTCTTGTCTGCCCCTCCTCCTCCCTCAGGTATTTCCAGGTTGCTCCTGGATCAGCAGAGTTATTTATCGCTGAGAGGGCACTCGTCTAAGATTTTTAAGTCACCACTGCAGAGTTTCAAGTCATTGGCATTTCTCACTCCAGTGCCATGAGCTCTCTAATACCAGGCAACACTACAGCTTGAGTTTTCACCTCTGTGCAACTACATTGAAGAATTTAAACCTACGTTTAGACGCCTGAGTAAGAAGACAGATGTCAAGAGCTGGGATGCTCCCTCACACCACATGAAGTTTACCACTTTTCATGACTCTCTGTGCTCCAAGAGAGGGGTTTCCCAATCCTTCTTTTCCTTTGCAAAAGGTGAAAGATAGTTCACAGTCTTGCTGCTTGAAATAGGACACTAAGGACACACTACAGCTGGGGAAGATGAAGAAGAGGGGAGTTATTAACCATCCATTTCCTATCTTGCCGAACGGGGTTGATGAGCTAGACCGCAGCATTAATGGTTCCTACATGTTATGTATTTTCTCCCCACTTCCTGCTGGATGGGGACTGATACCATGGAGTTCCAGCTGGCTGCTCTTTTCTTCCCAGGAGAGTTCACGTATTTGCTTAAGTAACTAAATGAGATGCAAAAGCAAGTAGGGAAGAGGAGAGATGTAGGGCCTGCAAGTCCTCAGCAGAAATGCTCTGTTTACTTCTCACTTGTTCTTCACTCCTTTTCCATCTTTTGCTTTCCTCCTTTCTGGGCACAACTCTAGGGCCTGCAGCCCTTGATGTCTGAACCAGATTCTCCCACAGTCCTTGATAGCAGCATTCCCAGCTGGATTAGGTAGGACTTCAGGCTGGCCTGAGCCAGGCAGTCCTTAGCAGAACACGGAGCAGCAGACAGGCAGAGCAGATAGGCTCAGCTCCTCCCTGGTGGGGAGCCCTCACAGCTCCCTCCAGCTGGACCTGCACCTACACTTTGGCCACTCTGCCCATGGGCTTCTGCTGTGGGTGAAGAGCAGGACTTGTCTGGTGAGTGGGACAGAAAGACAGCTGCCTGGACAGAAAGAACACAGAAATGGGAGAACCAGGAGAGCTGGTGGGGCTCTGCCTGCTCCAGTGCCACCTTTGCCCTCAGAGATGGTGGCTTCTTTGATGCCTCTTCACCCTTTATGGACACAGCCTGCACCCCCAGCTGGAGACGCTGGAAAAGCTGGCAGCTGTTGTGGTCTTCTCTCCACTGGGAACAGACTGAAACTGTTTTTCTTCAACTGTTTTATGAGGAGCGGGAAGAGAGCACCCGGACAGAGCACTAGGATTAACTTTACAAATGTGTCTCCCTTTGACAAAATGTTTGAGCTTTGCCAGTTCTTTACGTTCTCTCCCACTGGTTGAGGACAGCCTTGTCCTGAATAGGAAAACGGGAACAGTGCAAGAACACAGATGTCTGACATCTTCCTGTCTTCTGGCTCAGAGAGAGGGAGATTAATAAAAGCTGCCAGAGAAATGCCTTGGAATAACCCTTTCTGGTAGGAGACACATATCCTGGAAACACCCATAATTTGGCAGGGATACTCACTTCATTCCTTAGCTACACAAGCAAATTTCTTTAACTCTTCTCAAGATCATTTTTGGACTGGATTGCAAGTGTTTTATGTTAAAACAAAAACCAACCAAAGAAACAAAAATACAACCAAAAAACCCAAAACCACTTTGTTTCTTTCTCTTTTACATATGTGGCATTTCCTAAAAGGAAGAAAATGTTGAAACAATGAAATATTTTCCTTTTTTACTGCCCTATCTTTCATTAAGAGACAGTTTGCCTAACATCTCTTCTTCCCTGTTAAAATGATGGATGGGGCTGAACAAGACTTACAGGATCCTGTGAGGTGCCATTTGCGTCACCAGCAACAGTGGTCATCAGGGAATGATCTACCATTTCAATTGTTTTAAAAAAGAGAGATGAAGAGGAAAATGGAGCAGGCTGAGATTTATTACAGTGGATGGAACAGACTTTGAAGTTAGACAAATGGAAATTTGGATTATTTGCAGGAACAGATCCTATGTGAGGCTGAGTTAGGCAGGGCCCTGGTTTTGGAGGAAAGATCATGAGTGTGCTCAGACTTGAAACCTCCAAGAGTCACAGCTGGAGGCTGCCTTAGCAATCTAGAAAGTGGTGCATCAGTGATGAACCAGAGAATGGAGTTCATCATCACTGCCCTCCTCAACAAGCTGGGCCCAGCTCTCCCCGGATGTCATTCCACTATAGTTGCTGGAGGGTCACCAGAAGGGACTTCAGAATATCAGGTGAAACCCCAGGCTTCTACAAATCAGTTTCCATTTTGCTGCAGAAGGCTTTCCTTTGCACACTTGAGACCACCAGAGAGGAGGACATGAACTCTAACAATTAAAAAAAGGCCAGCCATCAGATTTACTGCCTAAACAATGATCTCACCCACAGAGATTTTTACATGGCCTCTTACACTTCCCAGCTCCTAACTTGAAAGCCCTGAAATACCTGCACTGTCACTTTCCCATCCTCTCCCAGGAAAATCAACCTGGATGGAAAGTGACAAGTATACACAAGTTCTGTGAACTCTTAGGAACACTTCTGAAAGCGGAGCTAAGGAGAATGAGAGACAAAATGCCCATGTTACTGGAAGTGGTAAGTGCCCTAGGAAGCCTCCCTGAAATTCTTGATACACACACCAGCAACTCTTTCTCTGCTCATCCTCACTGAGACTCCTAAATTGCCAGGTTTTTAATGTTCCCTCCATGCTATTTTCTCCAGTCCATGAAGCTCATGGACAGTTCTGCTCATGGAGAAACCTGTAGTAATTCCATAGAAGCAAAAAGACTGAAACTGATAGGAGTGCAATCAGACCATGAGGATTTAGTAGCAAATTTTTGCAGGGAAAGAGAGAATTGGAGGTTGGGGCTGTTCCAGAATAAATTGTTTGACCGAACACTTGGTAAGTTTTTTCCTCCTCGTTCCTTTCTGAACACGGTTATTTGTCCCAGTAGTTAGATTCACACTTTTTCATGTCCAAGCTAATTTCTTTCACAAGATTAATCAGTAGCTGGAAGCAAGTGATATCATGGATTTTGACATTAGATTGTCAACAAATATTACATTTCTCTCTCTCCCTTTTTTTTTTTCTTTTTTTTTTTTAATTTTTTATTTTTAACAGCTGCAATGATGGCTTTGCTGGATGATGGCCAGCTGAGTCTTTCCACAGAAATGTAACACTCCTTGCCTCAGTTTTCCCATATTCCCAACTTGTTTGCTCTCTGATGGAAAACTTGACTTCCAAAGCAAGATAGTAGCACCTACAGTTGCAATGCATCCAAGAAAAATATACTGCAAGGATCAGGGGAGTCTTTATAGCCTTGCAAAACAATGGTTCATCCCCTTTCCTGGGATGAGAGGAGGGAAAGTAGTGCTGGGGCAGTTTCCGCTTCCTAAGATAATTGAACAAATTGATTTTCATTTCAAATGGAAGACGGATGGAAGGAGGTTGGAGTCCCTCAGATACTGTCAATAATGAACACACATTTCAATTGATTTACAAGGAAATAAAATGTGTCTCAGCTTTTGGACATTCAGAAAAAGGATGATGATCCCTACAGGAAGAGTGCAGGACAATTTTCTGTTGATGAAATTTGCCTGGCAATTGTTAAGAGATGTCATCTACCAGGTTTATCAGAGATAGATAATTCCTGAAGTCAGTACTGCACTTCATTCTCTGTTAAAAATCTGATTAATGACACTCATCTTTTTCTCCCTCAAAACTATACTTTCCCACTCTTAATGCTTAAATGATTCTCAGAGGGGTTTGTTTTTTTTTTTTCCCTCAAGCTTGGGGTGAGTGGTACCATTTGCCTGGGACAATAAGTTGTAAAAAGGGAAGGTTGTGCCTGGAATTATCTAAAAACTTCAGGGGGTTTGTGAAGTTCTTTCGCAAACAAGGTACGGGTTTAAAAAGCCCACATCTGGTCTAACCTGCTCTCAGTGATAAATTCTGTCTTTGGGAAGGTAGTGTTGATGGGTTGGTTTTGGAGTAATTTTCATTTTTATTTTCAAAATGTGCATAACACACTTGTGAACATAAATGTTGATGAGTTTTGGTTGATTTAGTTTAATTAAGACATTAGCCGTATTGCAGGCAAATGGATCTGGAATAGCTGCTAGAGCATTCAGTTTTCCAAATCATTACAGAAGGATGAGATTACAGTCAAATATTTTATGCTAATATGCTTAAGCACTTAAAATTATGGAAGCTTTTTCGTCAATAAGTACAAAATTATTGTAGCAATTCTGAGTATCAGCAGGGTTTGAAAGCCTTTAATTAATTTTGCTTACATTTGAAATAATCAGTATTTTTTCAGAATAATAAACCAGATCAATCCCTGGGAAGATTCACTTAAAGTAGATTACATCCCACCTGAAATAAGTTTTGGCTCTTTCTCTGTCACTTAGATAATCCACTAAAAATTCCCAAAAGACTAAAAATTGTAGCTGGAAACACAAATTATAGTCTGCATATCTTACCCTGTTATGTCTAAAGAAAAATACCTATTGATTTGAATAGGCTACAGATCAGGTCTTATACTGTACACCTAAATTTAAAATTCATCTATCTCTGGGAAAGAAACTTACCAAGTTTTCTCTTCCAGAATTCAGTTCAAAATCCCTTCTGTTTCTGAGGAAGTAGTTTTTTCCACATTTCCTATTTTCACTTGTACTATTCAAAGGTCAAAAGCAAGGATTTACATACAAGGTGCTAAATAATCTGCTGCATTCAAATCAGTTTCCACTGGGTAGATAGAATTTTTTCCATCCTCATTTCAGGTAAGCACACTGGACCAGGCTTTCTTTTAACAAGCTGATGCAATGTAAAGAGCATGAATGGATAGGTAACTGCAGATGGAAGAGGTCTGAGCATTTGAGAATGCCCGTCCTGCCCATGGCACAAGTCAGAGAATGCAGAGCAACAGCAGTGACAACGATGTCCAACAGTGCAGGGAAGCATCAGCAGAGAAAGCAGTAAGGGCTTTCTTGCCCACAAGTCCAAGGCAGGACTACCCTGGGGTCTTGGGACTGCATTGATTACCTTGGCTCTTGTATTTAGAGAGAAGGACAGAGGTAAATAGCTAAAAATAGCTAAAGCCTTTTTCCTCATTCTCGTTCTCTCATGGTTATGTTTGCATGATGAACTTCAGCGAAGCCAACACACTGGGTAGGTTACTGGTACTTGTCCAATGAGTGGCTGTTCTTTGACACAGTTACTGTTGGAGCTCTTGTTGTTGTAATTTATCTGCAGCTGTCTTGGCTCAGCTTGGCCCTGCCAGTTTCTCAGCCTTTGTTTTCCATCATATCCTCTCCCTGCAGGTGAACAGCAAATTCCAATTTGCTCTGTGTGTCTATCTGTGCCAGGCTCATGGTGCTCAGGCAGCTCAAGGGAGACCCTTCTTGCTCTGCCCAAAGTACCAGCTTCTATTAGCTCTCCCATAATATTCCAGTTCTTCTTGGGCTCACATTCATTGTCTTCACAGTGCTGTTAGTGTTTCATAAAACTTGTAGAATTGGACCCAAATGCTGAAGGGAAGAGAATCACTGACTCCTACAGGCATTGAATCAAATTTTTCCTTTACTGAAAGACAAGCAGTCTTGCAGAGAGGGTTGAATCTAAAAGCTCAGTGGAGCATAATTTGTTTTGCTGTTTGAGTTCCTGAAGGGTAAATATCAAATAAAAGCATATGAAACCAACACAAGAAAGGGCTGGAATGAGTAGCTCCTGTCTATTTCATTTTGAAAATGTACTTAGGCAACCTTTTATTTACAGTTAATGCTATGAGGCAGCCACTGAGACACTGCTGAAAGTTAAGAACATCACCTCAGTACCTGAAGCAGTGCTAATGAAACTACAGAGCTGGATTATTCCACAGAAGAAATGGAGAGACATAGAAATGAGATTTCTCTTTTCTATTAGCATTATTTCTTTTAGCTGGAGAACTCAGAGGTAAATAGAGGAGGCCAGGAGGTGTCAGTCAGGGTACCACATGGAGAAGGGGAAGACATGCCTAGAGGAGAAGCAGCCCCACAAGTGGCTTGCAGCCCCAGCTCTCCTGCTCTTTGCCC
Organism: Aegithalos caudatus; assembly: GCA_013389925.1. NCBI lineage: Eukaryota > Metazoa > Chordata > Aves > Passeriformes > Aegithalidae > Aegithalos > Aegithalos caudatus. The sequence goes on from WEIU01004127.1 coordinate 524,777, forward strand.
AGGCAGTGGAGCAGAAGCTTCATCTCAAAAACAAGTGTACAAACATTTCTGCATGGGTGAAAGGTGCCCAGCTGAAAAAGTTCAAGTTTGGGGCATTGCTACTCCTAATATTTTCCCTCTTTCCCCTCGGGGACCAACTCCCAGAGGCAATTGGATGCAGCACTGACCTTTCAGGACTTATGAAATACAAACACAGCTTTATTTACTTCCTGACTCTTGGCTCAAAACATCTGCAGCTTTACAAATGAAAAGCAACCACTGTGATTTAGCAACTTCTTCTGCCTCTGCTTCATTTTGCCAAAAGACAGAGGCCATGCTGTGATATGACCATGGGTGTTGTGGTGACATTTGAGAATTATCACTTGGGCTCCCCAGGCAGCTGGCACCACTGCTTTTCATCTTGCATCTTGTCTAGCAGGACAAAGCCTGGCTGGTCAGGTAAAGGGCCACAGCTGGGGATTTTAGTCAAACTGAGGAAACAGACTGAAAATGGGGCTTTCTTCCTCAGAAACATCTTGGGTTTCTGTTCCAGACAACAGAGCTGAGTTGGCCATCTCAACTTCTCTTGTCCCTCCAGTATGTGATAGAAAAGCTGCTGCTCCTGCTCCTTTTGTGCCTCTATGAGAAGAAAAAGCTGATTAAATTTTGCCAGATCAATCCCAGGCCATGAGCATAGGTGCTAATTTTTTTGAGGAGAGCTCTTGGAAAAGCATTTCATCCCTCTTCTTCCTGAAGAATCTCTGGAAATTTGTTGGAAGCAATTGGTTCCAGTCAATTTGGTGGGGTGATGCTGGAAACTGCATAGTGGTTGCTAAAGGATTCTTCAAAAATAAAGGACTTCTGCAAATATTTGAAACAGAGTCCATGCAAATGTTCATGTGAAACTAATCTTCATGCATTTGGCAAAATGGAAAGGGATTCTCTAGTATCTGCCTCATCTGACAAACTTCAAGCAGCAGCAGCAGCAGGTTGTGCTTTTGGCAAAGTAAATCAGTTCCTTTGCACATGAAAGAACTCTCAGGATGTCTGGTAGGACAGACGTAGGTACAGATACAGTAAGCCTTTACAAGGTAGGAAATGAGGACGGTAGGGAATGTCCTGATTTTGTTTATCAGGTTATTCTCAGCAAGTCTTGATGCAGTATTTCTTAGCAGCAGAAATAGTGAAAAAATAGGTTTGGTTATTTCTGATTACTTACACCCAGGAAGTGGAAAGATAGTGTCATCATATTGTGCTTTTTTTTGTACTTGATCCATATCTTGCTGTACCAAAAATTTATATTTTCTTGTGGCATCTACTGAATGCTGACATGATAGATGTTAGCATCATGTTAGTACCTACAAATTCATTTCACATTGAAGTGGCTGAAAACAATTAATATTTGTGTTTCTACATCAATTTTGATGTTTTGGAGAATTCTACACTTCTCTGCTCCCAAATGACAAAAGCACAAGCAGGGTTATGACTTAACAGAACTGTATTGTAACATTTTATTCAGCCCCAACTTTAGATTTAAAATGCATCTACAAGGCCTTTTTAATCTTCACATTTGTCTTTTTTAAAAATCAAATTCTTAGTTATCATAGCTTTGTCTTTCTTGGTTTGGAAGTGATGACAACTTTTCTCCTCTGCATTTTTGTGGTACTCTTCTATTATGACCCCTATTTCAAGAGAGATGACATCACCTACCATGAACCTGTAAGTTGTGTAAAAAACAGCACCTGATGCACTCCAACCAGACCCAGGTTTGAAGGAAGGCTGCCTGAGGAGAAGTCCAGACACGCAGCCTGTGGTAGGAGCAGTTCCTGTGGAGGAGGATGATCCCTTATCACCATGACTCTGCAGACAGACTCTGGTTGGTTCCAACTCCATCTGATACTTCACCACACAATAATAACAACTCTTTTCTAGTTGGCTTGTCCTGTCTCTCCAGTCTCTACAGCCCAAAGGGCTGCTTTCAGGGAGATGAATTGGTTTGTCCCAGCCCAGGAAAGCCAAAGGCCCCAGGGGCTAGCGGTGTGCTCAGCAAAACCCAAAAAAGGGCAGCAAGTGGATAATCCAGGAGCTGCACCAGCAGCAAAGGCCATTCCCATAAAATCCATCACTCATATTTCCTGGTGAGTCAACCCTCCTTCCTCCCCTCACGTCAGACTAAGGGAGAGTGCAAGGAACAGGTCTGGGGTTTTCCTGTCCATCCTACATGGGGACGTAATGACAGCACTGCAGCTGGCAAAGCTGCACAGCTGTCCTACAGGAGTCACACACCGTCCTTCCTGTCTCCGTGGTGAGTGGATATGCTTTTATGGCACACTGGAAGTGACACAGTCCAGTGCTCAGTGACTGCTGAATGCTCAACAATGGCATCAATCAGGGACTCTGGGATTTGCCAGAACAAGTGCTGTTCAGGAAGTAATTCCCTTTCCACTCCTTCCCTCCCTTTGTTCCCCTTAACCCTTCTTCTTCCTTTTCTCCCCATCTTTCCTTCTTTCCTTTCTTCTTTCCTTCTCTCCCTCCTCTTTCTCTCCCTTGTTCTGGAGAATAGCTCATACGATTGTTTATCACCATATAATATTGCTGGCCATCAGGAAACTTTGGAAACCAAGGAAAACAGAGACCTTGTGACAAAACTCAAGTGAACAATGGCTTCAAGGGCCCTCAGCTCTTGGCAGCACAAGCACCATGGTGAGCTCAGCATCTGGCAGGATGGACTTTGAATTAGGATGACAAGAGGACAAGGAAGCACAGAAGAACATTAGGAAAAAATGAAGAAAGATGTATTGCTTTCTGGAATGAGATGGGCAATGCAACCCTGCAGGTATTTGTTTAGAATTCTACGTTGCACCGTGATCCATATTCAGAAGTTTGATGTGTTTTCTCAGAACATCTGGCATAAATTGGACTGAAGACTTCCAAAAAAGTCTTAGTTTTGAAAGCAACAGTTAAAATTTCTGTATTATCAATTCTTTGTCCCATCTCCCATTCTTTCTTTCACTTTTTAGCTCTTCTTTCTCCAGCAGTGAGGATTGGTCAGCTTATATGGTGGTTAGAGTCAATTTGACAATTTGCAGGCACTAATGAAGGTTTGGGTTCATTGCTGTGTATGTTTGAGTAGCTATTCTTTATGATTCAATTTTTCTTCCATGAGTCAGCTTATGCTTGCTTCAGACTTCACAAGAACCATTTTACTGTAAAAAGTCTCCCATCCCTGTAAGTCTTTCTATAAAGGTACACAGGAGGCTGGTATCATTTGTATGCTGTTTCCACTCTTTATAGATATCAATTATGTCCTATTTATAGAAATCAGTTGAATAGTTCAAATAAACCACAAACAGCAATAAGGGATGCTGACAACTGACCTCTTTCAGCACGTGTTTAAAGTCATTAGCTGTCCATCAACTTTGCAGTATAGCTTGGCTGAACCAAAAATTATGTTGTTAACATAGAAAGGAACTATTTCAGCAAAGTTCCTTCAGAAAGGAACTATGTAAGAAATGTATTGACTTTACAACAAGATCAAAATAGATCACAGCATTAGACAGAGTTCCTCCCTTTGACTAAATCTTGTGGATGTAAAACAGCTTTGAGAAGATGCTTCTTTGAGAAATGAGAGATGTGGGTCACATCCTTTCAGATGTGGGTTTTACACTGCCTACATGACTGCTTGTGTTTGCAGAAGAGGTGGCCACTACCACCAGTTATTTTATAATGTTAATCTACTATTTAACTTTTTTTTTTCCACTATAAGAAAGAAGGATTTCATTTGGGGTTGAGTAAAGTATGTTCCACAAACCAGAGTAACATTTTACAGTTTTTCTTGTGAATGCAAATACATCCCATATATCTCTACTATGGATCAGTTCAAACCAATTTCAGTCCAACTCTGATTTATTCAGCTCAGCTGGCCAACTCAAAATTTATTCAAATTAGCTTATGAGTCAGAACCTCATAAACAGAAGTGAAAAACATGTGTATATAACATGCAGGAGCCTCCCTGCCCAAGAGTTTACTCTCCAAGTCAGGTGTCAGAAAGGTTCTTATCTCTATGAATATTTAGTAAGTCTGTGCAGGAACTGGGAAGTCAGCCTGGACTACAAGTATTCTAAATTCAGTTCCCAAGCCAGAAGCTCTTCTTTCCTTGCTGCTCAAATTTCCAACTTTTACTTCCTTTCTGCAGCAAAGCTACTCTGGTTCTGGTGGTTCAAGACTCTCAGAAGGGCTGATTCCTTTAGTGTGCACAAGGTAGCTCTTCAGAAGCCATTAGACATATTAGCTCAGCACTGGGATTAGAGTCAAACAGAGGTTCTGTGTTCAAACAGAAGCTCTAGAGCAGGAACAAGTTCATCTTTTCAAGGTCTAGGAGCACTCCTCTGCCATCACCTACCGAGTGCATCTGCTGCTGCACTGGCTGTTTTAAACTGCAGCATGGGATCTGAGGGCTAGACTTGATTCAGCACTCACAAGGAATCTTCCCTGAATAAGCAGAGTAGGCGTTGAGTTTATAAGAAGTGTCACAGTGGCTGTCTGAGACACGAAATTAAGAGGTGAAATGTTTTAACGGGTTTCTAATGTAGCTGCGCTGGGTGGAAAAAGTAAATGAATCTCAGGTTGTTATGGAACCTCCAGTATACATGTTGCAATAAACAGGGTGTGAAAAGCTCTGAGAAAGACACAGGAGACAGAAATGCAGATTAGGGAGGAAAGCAGAGGTGGGTGAGAAATTACCTCAGTGTTGGCATTGTGTGCAGTACAGTGGGCATTGCTCATCTCCATGAACAGCACAGCACTCTGCAATCCCCTCCCTCCCTGGAGGGGCTGCCTCGAGGCACTTCTCTCCCGGGGGAATTATAATTTTTCCCATGCAGATGGGAAAACCAAAGCAGGGAAAGGTCAAGGCAACATTTTAGAAAGTGATTTTCAGTGGCTTGATTTCTGCATGTCTAAAAGAAATCAGTCTTGTTTTCTTAATGAAAGCCATGACTTTCATGAACCCCATGACGTTCTTGAACCTCATGACTTGCACAAGTGTGGGCTATTGTCTGCTCAGCACACATAAAAATAAGGTCCAAGGTGTCTCAGATTCAGCACTTGAGATGAGTACATGGGACATATTGGTCTCTTAAATGCTACTGTAGCTCATACAGAAAGTTACCACAATTAATGTTTCCTATTCTAATATAGTCTTCTTATAAAATAAGACTTTTATAGCTTATTTCTAAATAATATATCTGATTTGGGTATTACTTATCACAGCTTTTTTATTCACATTGGAATACAAGCTGCCCACAAATAACAAAGAGGTATCTATGGAGTTGCATTTGCTTTTTCCTGACATTTGTATGAGTAAACTCATCTGACTTCATAGGGTAGATGAGGAAACTGCATCTTCCTCACAAGCCATGAAGAACTGTAATTTTTGCTCTTGGATAGGGGTATTGCAGCTCCCCTGACAGCACTACACCCACCCTCTGTCTTGCTGAGTTTACACTGCCTTCAGTGACAGCACAGATGCTGGAGTTGAGCTGCCTGGGGACTGTCAGGCAACATGTCCACAGAGTGGTGGCATTCTTCTAGAGAGGATTCCAAGCACAGAAAAACTCCTGACTGACCCAAGAGGAAACCAAGCTGACTGCCTGACACAGGTCTAGATTTTCTCAGGGCCACTGCAGTTGGAAATGTCAGGGAATTCAGACTGCATCAGTGAGCACCAATCCAGACTCTGGTGCCACACCTCCCTTTGCCCAGGTGCTCACTTTGGCTCTACTGCAGTGCATTCTCTTTTCTGCTATTTTCCCAGCTTCATATATTAGGCCCACACTGTTTCTATTTGTGCAAACACCCAGTTCCTCATATGGCTTTAGGAAAAAACCAATACACCTCCATAGATACCACAGACATTTCGGAAAACCTGTAGCTTGCATTCAAGTAAATCTTTGTTATTTTTATTTATTTGCAATATCCTCTCCTCTGTAACTATCTATTGAATAATGACTTTTGGACAGGCTAACCTCACCCTGACAATGCCAGATCTCTGTGATGTTCTTTCATTTCTCTCTCTTTGACTATTATATGTAATTTTGTGAGCTGTTAAATATGAGCTGTACATATATAGACATATAATGATCTCCAGGCTCTACACAGGCTTTAGGAGACAAACACAGACTGGAACAGAAAATAGAGTTTATCCTGCCCCAACAATAAACTCTGACTGTGACAGCTACTGCATGGCTGTGTTTCATAAAGACAGTTTTTGACCAAGGATGAGTGTCTCCCATACTGCCTGCAAAGTTTTGTTACCCTGGAAACCCTTATTATTGTTATGTGGAAACATCTGTGAGATGTATGGGAACACCAAGGTGATTTGGATAAAATATGGCAAAGGAATGGCAATAAAGGTGTGCTTAACTGTGCTTACAAAAAGTTACAGATGAGAAGTATTATTCATCAGCAAAGTAAAATACCATGCAGAATTTTAAAATAATTCACTGCTGAAGTTTTTCTTTAAGCAATTGATGCTTGTCAGATGTGGAATAAAGGAGGGGAATTATAAAGAAGGAGATGAGGAGGTACTAGTTACTGTTATTTCCTTAATTTGAGATCTATGCTTGAATGGCTTTGATATATAAAATACTTTGTTTTTTCCTTCAACTTACAGTTTCATTGTTCAAGAGGGGAAAAAAGCCTCAAGGTTTTGAAAAGCCACAGTTTAACTGTGGTTTAACTGTAGATGTGCCTTTAACTTGCTTTGATCAGTAGAAAATCACTGTATAAACCCTCTTATTTAATTTACCTTAATATGTAATAAACTCTTCAGTTAGGGAATAATTGAGACTCAAGCTAGCTTGATCCAGTTTAACTAGGTCCATTCAAAACCTAATTTAGAGCTTGATTAAATGGTGCTAATGTAAAGTTAAATAAACTAAGTGCCAGTAAAAGCTATTTTAGGAATTGCCACTCCTGCTGAAGGGTAAGGAGTTTAAAACAAACTCATTCAATTTACTTTAAAAGTTACTAAGATAAACTATTCTAAGTGCTTCTGTGCAGAAAAACTTGCAGAGCTATAACAGTGGACTTTGGAAAACTGCTGCTTAACATGAGTACATGAGTGAAGCACAGAAACAGAAAGCAACTAAACCTTGCACCATTTATAAACAAAAATCAAAATACACTTTCCCCCTTGCCCCTTAGGGGAATGGAAAATACAATTTTGCCTACATTTTCTCAGTTTTCTTGCCATTGCTGTTACAGTTGTAGCTCTAGCAGTGGGAACACTGGTTCATGATACAACTGTGCCAGCAGAATCAAGCTGGGCTCAGTCCTGACGAGCGAGATGGAATCCAGCAAATAACGTGGCTTCAAATCAGTCGTTTTTGTAGCGTAAGGAGTTTTGTAGCACGAGTCATTTAACAGATACATTCTCCATAGAGGGTTAAATGAACAGAGAATGTATTTTTCCAGGGATATGATTACACTAAAAATTCCCTGAAAGGCTTATCCCAGAGAGTCCCGGGGCTGGAGCTGCAGAGCTCGGAGCTCATCCCACTCCCGAGGAGAGGGATGTACGCGGCAGAGCTCTGTCCCCTAGCGGGCACAGCGAGACGCTCCTTCCCAGCTTGTGCATGGGGAATCTCCTTCAGTGAAACCGGGAGGGATTTATTTGAATATGAATGTATAATTCACATTCCTTACTCATGTCCCTCTCATCATGGACACCAACAGACCCAAATCAATTATACAGTTTATTTGAGTAGCTATGGGGAACTTAATGAGGAACTGTAATTCTATTTTTAGTTTTTTTCTTCTCCATCTGCACTTTTAAAATATGTTAGACATTTGCTTTCCTTTTTCCCAGGACAGACCTAATTTCAGTTAAAGTCATTGTCTTCAAAGAGAGCAGTGTGAACTCACAGTTTTCCAAGTCACATGAAGAGGTCTGCTGATTGCTCGGAGCCTGGGATTGCCTTGAAGGATTTGTCCCAAGATCTGAAAAGCCAAAGAGATACCAACAACCTTAAAGGCATAATGCTGCTTGTTAGACTGGTGCATTTGTCTCCTAAAGGGAAACTTCATCCTTTAGCAAAACTGTACAAAACTTATACATAAGGAGGCAGGAGAAGCTGTCTCAGAAAGACAGTGGTCCAGAGGACACCATGGCAGCAGGAGCTCTGCTCCCAGGCAGGCACTGGGCACTTCCCCTGGGGTTCCTGCTTGATGGGCCTGACAAGGATCTGTGCCTAAAAGCAAGATTTTGGTGGCATTCCATTGACTTGGATGCATCACTGACTGCTTTGTGACTGCACACTTTAATTCCTGTTGCCTTCCCACCACTTTGGCCTTTTTTGTTTTGAGACAATCTCATATTTAGCTGAATTCTATATCCTTTAGAAAGAAGCTATCTACACAGCTCCTGGGATGCTGTGGACCTGTAAGGAATGGACCAAGAGGAGATCTCAGGTCTGTGCAACACCATGGGGGATTTGTATTGTGTGAACATTCATGACACATCTTACAAGTATCCTCTTAGCATGAAGTTAGGCTTCCAAGGGTCAGACCCATAGCAGTCTAGGGGACTTTGGATCTGTACTTAGCTCTGTTTTAGACAGAAGGATATTCCATACTCTTCAGTACTGGGGCTTCAATCTGAACTGTCTGCTTACATCGGAGGCGTCAGGGATACACCAATGTGGGAACACTCTATAAAAATCCACACAGGAATTGTGAATACACAATTCCTGCCCACAGGTGGCACTCCGTCATGAGCCCTGGCTGCTTGCTAAGCCCTCTCATGAATGAGATCTCCTTCAGTTATGAGGAAAATGTTTGCTTTGGTATTCAGCAATGACCTTTCCTTGAGGGACTGCAGATCTATGGAGTGGGATAAACTGAGCAAGACTCCTGGAAAGTACTGTCTATTCCAGAACAAAACTCCAATGTGCTGGGCCTGACCCTATTCATATCTTCAGTGCAAGCACGAGAGGTTTCAATGTTATTTTGACAGACGGTGTCATGTCTGTTTCCATTCAAAAGCCAAGGGAGCATCTCTGTTTGGATTAGTGTCAGTAGTCCTATTTCCGGGTATTATTTACATCTCCTGAAATAAAACAGTCACAATTTCTTGGATATATTTGGAGGACAGCAACAGTTTATGACCCAAACCTCCCTGAGATTTCCTACCATAAACATCTCACTACCAAAAGGGGACAGATTAGGGCAATCCCAGAGGCTGTCCCTGTGTACTCCAGGACTACCACCAGCCTGACAAGAGGCGCTGACCTCCCAAGTAATGAAGCTGTGATGCAGCTGGGCATGTGATTTCCCTGGCAATGAGCATACTCTGCATTATCTGAGAGATCCTTTAAGGAAAGGACTGCATAGATATGTTTAAAAAGAAGAAAGAAAAAAAAAAAAAAAAAGCAGAAATATTTTTGATGTCCATATGATACAGAGCAAGGCTGTGCTCAAAGAGCCTGTTAACTTGCTCTCAGGTCAGGTGCTTCTCATGTGATGCAGCTAGGAAAAAACATGTGAAAAGGCATTCTGACTGAAAGCTGCATGGAAGTAACACTCATGGATGGAGAGACCAAAACAACTATTTGTCTTCCTATCACCCACTTTAGGCTGCAGAAGAGGAACACTGAGCTAAGATAGATTTTTTGCCTCATGCTACAAAGGAGGCAGGCAAAATATGCATTCTAAGAAAGACAGCTGGGTTTCACATACCCATGTTCTTGTGCTTCCATGAAAGTTGAAGTACATGAACTTTTCCCTAAAACCCTTTGCTAGGTTGCACAAGACCTACACCTCTTTGCATTTGTCCATCAGGGTGAGAACAGAAAGGGAGGATCTAGAGAGAATGTGGAAAGAAACAAGGAATTTGTTCATCTCTAAATTTTAGTCCAGAGTAGATACCTGTGAGCCCTTCATGCAGCAGAGCAGCACTTTTGAGAGATACAAAAAGCTCCAAGTTTAGCTTCTAAAGCTGCTGATAAAAGACAACTGGGCTTGTAAAACCAGTTCCCATCCCTGCAGCCTGTACAAGAAAGAGCTTAAGATCAATTCCTCTCTTCTCCTCCACAGATCTGTGGCAGGCTCAGCTGGACTGACAGCTGCTAGTGGGGTGAAGAGCAGCACAGTTCAGACTGTCAATTCTTTGCCTTTGAAGCTGTAATTTTTTAAAAAACAGATAAATATTTTTACTATTATCTCAAATTTGTGTCAGATACTTATGCTCCATGTAAAAGTAAAAGGGAGTAAAATTATTCTCAGTTGTGGAAAACCTGAGTGAAGTCAAAATTGTTCCTTTCCCTAATGTTAAACTTGACACAGCAGCTAAGCATAAAATAAGTGAAGGATTCAATTCATCAGAAAAATTCCCATTAAAAAAATCTCCAGCTGGATCAAGTGTCCAGAGAAAAGGAACTCAAGAGCTCAGCACAAAGACCAAAGGTAGACAGAGGGAAATCTGTTAGAAAGAGCTCTGAAAGTGAAGAGTTCTTGGCTACTGAAGAACACAGCCAAGCACAGAGTTAATCAGTTTTTCCAGCCTGGCTTTACCTTGGCAAAGCCCAGCTGGCCATGCTTGGATAGGCAGCTCTCCGGTGCTCTGAAGAATTTTCCATGTAACTTTGTTCTGCGTGCAGTGTTCAAAATAAGAATTATAGGTACAAGGAAGGTGTATCACTTGTCACTGATATTGTGCAGGAAATTTGGGGGAAAGAATGTGATGGCCAACTTAAGATTTGGAATCTGCAAAAGATTCCATCTTGTCCAATGATTTATAGCGGGGCAGTTAATGTATTTTACCATGTGTTCTCCTTCATTACCATCCTACTCTTCATTCTTTTTGTATACAGAATCATCATGGGTGGCATGGAGGAAAGAGGATTGTGAATCTCTGCTGTAAATACTCCCTGTGTCTGTGCCTGAGGTGGTTCCTGAAATGACAACAGCAGCAGAGGAAAATTGCTGTGATGAGTAAGTGCTACAGAGCTGCCAAAATCTTAATTTCACTTGACTGCTGTTTGATAAAGCAATGGGAACAGAGGCAGGAGTGGTTTGTGTGCTGACTGAAGAGCAATTTCATCTGTCTACTGCATTATCTTACATACTATCATCATTTTTTAAAAATTTTAAACAAAAAACGCTTACAGTCTGAAAATACAAACTCCCCACACCCATTGCAAATAGGGCAAAATTGTAATTTTCCTTATTCACCCTTCTGATCTAGAAACTGAGCAGGGGTCAGACAATTCCAGCAGAACTATTCTTTGGGCATTTCCTCTGGTTTCTCTGTTTATTCCTCCACACTTCCCTCTTATTATTTATTATTCCTTTTATTTCCATCAGGATCTGCATGCTTGCATATGATTTTATTCACAGAAGGGGTAAGTTGATAAGCATTTAAGCCTTCCAATACTTGAAAGGAGTCTACATGAAAAATATAAATAGACTTTTTACAGGCGTATTTAGTGACAAGACAAGGGGGAATGGATTCAGACTGTAAGAGAGTAGGTTCCGACCATACATGAGATATTAGGAGGAAGTTCCGTACTGTGAGGGTGGTGAGGCGCTGGCACAGGTTGCCCAGAGAAGCTGTGGATGCCCCATCCCTGCAAAGTGTTCAAGAACGTGCTGGACACGACTTAGACCAATATGGTTTAGTGGAAGGCTCCCAGCCATGCAAGGCGTTAGCACCAGACGACCTTCACGGCCCCTTCCAACTCCAGCCATCCTGGGACTCCGCCTGACTCGGGCACCGCCCGCCCCCGCCCCACCATGGCGGCGACACCGCCTCACAGGCGGCCACAGGGCGCCGGGAGGGCGGGGACAGCCGCTTTCCTATTGGCCGAGCCACTCCCCATTCTTCACTTCTATTGGAGGAGAGTGGCCCGTAGGCGGGGACACGCGCTGAACGACAGCTTGAGCGGCGAATGGGCGGGCGCAGCCGCCCCTCCCTGCCGGCGCTGGGGCGGGAGCCAATGGGAGCGGCGGGGGGCGCGTGCGGTGCCGGGAGCAGGTAAACAGCGGGGCGGCCGGGGCGCGGGATTGGGACCGGGACGGGGATGCGGCATTGGGATGGGGATCTTCTGCCGGCGGGATGTTGCGGGCTATGGATGGGGCGGGACGGGACGGGCCTAGCCTGGCCAGCCGCCGGCAATGCGCGGGGTCTCGGGGTCGCCACGCACTCAGAACTGCCTGTGTCTCTGCGTGTGTATATACGTACATATGTATATTCTTCTATAGGTCCATACTATATATATAAAAAATACATATTTCCATACGTGTATGTACGTGCGTTAAAATACCTGTATACCTGTTTCTCCTGGGCGGTGGCGGCGTATCCCAGCTTTCATTTGGAAGCGCCTCCGGCACACATTCAGAGACAGGCGGATTTTTTAAGCGTTCAGAAGGGCAGCTGGGAGCAAGAACATGTGCATGGGAGCAAGTTCTCCTCTGGCCTCGTGCAAAATTTCTGCCTGGCAGGGTGGGGCTTGTGTTGTTTGGTTTTTTTTTTCTCCCCTTTTCTTTAATGTTTGTTGTCTGTGTCTCCGGCCGGGCTGGCCATGCACTTGGATGCACAGGGAAGAGTCCCAGCCCCGCTGTGTACCCCGGGAGGGCAGGGGAAAGCAGCCACTCAGCCAGGACACAGGAGCTCAGCCCCAACACAGGTGTCCTTGGGTGTCCCCGAAGTGTCACCTTCAGCCCTGCTGGCTCCGATGCCCTCGGCAGTGTTGGGACCAATGCGAGCGGCTGCTCCCGCATGTGGTTTTGCTTGTGTGAGTAGTTCTGCAGGGCTGGGGTGCCTTTGTGCTGTGACAGGGAGTTGGCTGATAGAGTATCTGGGCTCAGTACTGCAAAGTAATCCTTCTGACCCTCTCAGGGAGAGTCTGATTTCAGTTCTGCCAGCAGAATGCCCTTTGGGGCTACATCTTGTGCCTTTCTCGTGGGGTAAGAGAAAGCTGTGCTAGTTCGGCCAGAATGTGAAAAGAAAGCTACAAATCTTTACAACTTCCCATAGCATCTTGTGCTTTGTTATTTTTGTGTTCTGGGGCTGAAAGTGAGTGGTATTTGCAGTCTGAGGTGATGTGTTCCAAATCTCCTGTCATTTTAGCAGCGTGTCCATTCTGACTTTATTTATGGGCAAGAACATGGAAATCTTTCCTCCTAATTTTGGCCCCACCACTTCTGATTTCTTAGAAGTTTATTTCCTTCTCTTCATATTTACCAACAGCAGTGGTTGCTGCAGCCAAAACTTAGGAGAAATCAGGCTGACAGTATCATTCCAAAGTTTTCTCATGATCCAAATATAGCAAAGAAAACACATTTCTCTTCATCTAATTGCCATCAAAGAGAACAATATGGATAAGAAGGAATTTTAACTCTGAAGTGGATAATTAAGTATTCTGCCAGGCTATAACAGCTATTCTATGCTGTATATTGTAGTGGTATTATTTGTCATGGATGAAATGCAAAGCAAAGGATTTAGATTGTTTGCAGCATGAAAATGCTGCAACAAAAAGGCAAACTGAGGCTAGATCTTAATGTTAGTGAACTGGCCTGGTTTAGTCAAAATCCATAAAGCTGAGTTTTTACACTTGAGGAAAGAGGTCTCTTGCATGAAGGACATCTGGAAAGAGAATCTTGCTTCCCTTCAGGATTCAGGAGACTGCTATTGAGCAGGAGTAATTGTATTCCCACAGCAGCTCCTCTAAGAAGCACTTACTGCTGGCCTAGTTTTTGTCCCCTTTCCTTTTTGCCATACAGTTTTGAGAGTTGGGTCATTTTGCTCTTAAGCATTGTATGATTTTTTTAAATGGGACCTGATGGTTTGAGAGGCAGAGAGGAGAACCTTGCCTGATATAACTTAGTGCTTCAGTTTGATAATGGACTGGCACATTAATGTATTTGGTAGATCATGCTCTAAAGCTTTCTGTGACTACAGATACAGCTTACATTTATCTCAGTGCTCCTTGTTTTCCATTCCTGAGCTGTCCTTCCCCCTTTTTTAGCTCAGCCTCAAAAAACAGTCAATGTGCACAGACCTATTTTTTGTCATGAGCATGAGTAGGAAAGACAGCTCCCTTGCTTTCCATTATGGAGTGTGCAGCATCCTTTTGGCAGGCAGAAATCATTTCCACAAGGCCCTTTTCCTTAGTTTAGTGCAATGAGACCAGAAAACAGTGTGGCTTTGAAACACCCCTGTCTTAGCTGCCTGGTGCTCTGTGGCTCCCTTTTTCTTTTTTTTTNAGTCCCCAACTTTCTATTCTTTCCCAAAGGGTGCTGTGGTGCTGGGCACGTGTGAGTGACCAGGCTGGTCCTTCCTCCCCTGCAGGACAGATTGCTCAAACCACAGCTCTCTCTGGCAGCCAGCACAGCCTTGGTGCCAGTTCAAAGTGCACCTCTGATGAATAAATAGTGGCATTAGACAAAATCCCTGCCGGGTCTGTGGTGGGGCAGAGGGCCCCAGTAAACCATATGTTCAAGGTCCCTGCTTAGGTAAGAGCCATAAAGCCACACTGCCAAGAGTTTTCCAGACCTGAGGTGAGGGTGGGCTGCTTGTCTGGCAGCAAGCAGAGGGCTTGTCACCTTAAGGCTCAGTGCCACTGAAAGGGGCATGCAGAGTGCTCTGTATTCCTGGTGTGGGCACTGCCACTGGGGCTGATCCCATAGCCACTCTGGGCCAGCCCTGCTGGGACCTGGCTCTATGACAGCAAAGGGAAACTGGTGCCTCATTGTCTTTTCAAAAGTAGGACACAGCTGATGAGCACCTGGTGTTGGCACCAGAGGTTGGAGGGTGGTTGAGACAACCCCCTTAGCAGGACAGTTTACATCAGTCTAAGGTGACTTTGGTGTCTGCCATAGGAGCTCCTGTAAAGTCTTGCATTCTTTGGGGTGTGTTTGTACCAACCCTCACTGGAACCATGGCTGTGTAAACAAGGAACAGTGAAGCTGTGTTCAGGTCTGAATCTGCTTGCTGACCAGAAGTATCATGGCACCTTTGCATGTCCATATACTTACTGGGAGAGCATAGTAGAAAATGTCCTTAAAATTGGCTGTATTTCAACATGAGTTTATTCCTTCCCATGTAACTGTGAAGGTTAGTAATTGGCACAGTGGTTTTGCTATTGGTTTAACTCCTCCAGTAGGCATAACTAGGGTATTGAAAATAGGCTAACTGGCTGTTCTTCAAAGTCCTCTGCAGAATTGCTCTCTTTATGTAGCAAAAATGATTTCTTAAATAATGTGAGAAAAAAATGTTCATTGGGTTGTTGAAACTTAAATATCGGTCCCAAACTATCAGTGAGTAAAGCTTTATTTATTTCCTCCCTGGTCTCTGACATGAACAGAAGGTTTTGAGACTTATTTAAATTCCATAGGTCACAGACCTGTGGCATGCATAACTTATCCTGTTCCTCATCCAGAAATATGTCATGATTGAATGACTTTATCTGACTTCTTTAAAGACCTAAATCCAACAACTGGAGCAGAGTCTAGTGTCCCAGGTGTAAATTGTGAGCCCTCATGTGCTCAGTTGAAAGAGTATGTAAGCATCCAGAGAGGAGATCTTGGTCTCTGTAAGAAATAAGCACACAAGTGTTAAGCAGCTCACTCATAAGAACATGGGATTACTATGAAGCTGACAGGCCTGGTGTGAGGGTTAGCCCTGCTTCTGTTTCCCATAACTACCACTTTTATCACCAAAGGAGGAACAAAATTATATGAAAAAGCAAGAGAAGCTAAGGGAAGAGCAGATGTCTGAAAAATGTTTCACTTGGGTGGATTGAATTGATGTCCTAAAATTTCTTGAAGGTGCAGATGTGTTGAGGAGGCTGTGAAAGAAAGGCGGGGGGGGGGTCTCCTACTCCTCCCCCTTTCCTTCCTCCAAAGTGAATTTCAGTTTGTTTAGTGGGAAGCAAGAATATTTCACAGATTTTCAAAGTATCCATTCTGACGTTAGGGTGTGCTGGTTGGGCTGTGAATGATTCAGATTTAAGTGACTGTGTCCAGATCACGTGGCTTTTTCAGCTTCCTCTTCTATTTCCTGAGACACAGGAGCTTGGGTAAGGTTCTGTAGAGGAGAGTTGTTCTGGTAGATAAAACTGCTTACAATGCATTAGAGGTATGGTTTTGCTTGTGGATAACTGGCTGAATATCAGAAAGTGATTAATTACTTGCTCTGTTAAGCTGACTTAATAAATGCTAAAAAGAATTTTCCTATTAGTTGCATTTATAACTTCCTGAAATCCCGATGTTAAGGCTGTTCTGCAGTATTCAGGGCAGTGCACCTTCTCCCTCTTGTGTCTAGAAAGAGGAGCTGTTCCTTTCCTTTCTGCACTCTGCTTTGCCTGCTGTTCTGCATAGCAGTAGGTGAAAAGAGGCCAAGCATTTCTAGCCCCCACATTTATTCTCCGTGTTTTTGCCTATCCAAGTAGTTTTGCTTTCAATCCCAAGACAACATAAAGAAACACCCACAAGTGGCTCTCCTGAGGAAACAGGTGTTTACCTTGCCATGCAAATCTCTTCATTGGCAAAGAGAAGCAATGCTGATAAAATTCATCTGGTTAATAAACAGTCATAAGACAGCATGTAGCTCCTGATTAGTGGCTTATGTAAAGCTGAGGCTCCAGGTTACTAAGAAACTTCTGCTCCTTGCTGATGCTCGCGGGAGTGTTGTGTAAGAGCTGAGCTCTCTGAGCTTTCTGACAGGCAGCCAGTGTGAGCTGAAGCTGTGTCTGGTCCCTGCCAAACAAACACTGAGTGCTGAGAAACCTCCTCTGTGGAAGGTGAGGTGTACTGATGGGAGAGGGGAAATAGAGGCAGTAAGTGTGAAAGCTGTGGTAAAGTAAGTTTCTTGCTGCATTTTGCTGATATCTGCGCCTGCAGCAGTCCCAGTGACTTCAGCTGAACAGATTGTCATGCCTGGGTGAGGGCAGGGTAAATCTGCTGTTGGGAGAAGATGGAGCTACATGGTGTGCTGGATCCTCCCTGCTGAAATCTGCTGAATCCTCTAAAGACTTTCAGTTATTTGCAGTGTGGTCCTCACTGTTTTCTCCCCCTCTGCTCTGCTTTTCCCCACAGCCTTGAATAGTGCTTGGCTGTGCCCTCTGGAGTGCTCCCTTGGAAAGCGGCGATGATCACGTTCATGAACAATTCGGACAGCGAGGAGGAGCCCTGCAATGAGAGAACATCCCTGATGTCTGCAGAGAGCCCTCCAGTACCCTCCTACCAGGATGGCCTGCAAGCCTCGGAAGCAGGGGAAGCACAGGCACATAGGGTAGGTGTGTGTCCCTCATGGGGAGCGAGGACATGGGCTGTGGTGACAGAAGTAGTCCTGCTACCCCTCAATCCCTCCTACCAGACTGGATTCTAGGATTGGCTTTGGTGTTTTCCTGGTGTCACTCTCAGTCAGCAACAGCACTGCCTGTTGCCATTTCCTCCACTCTGACTTTTTCCCCATTTTTATCTCCATGTATACTCCTCCCTTTTCCTTCCTTTTGGTAAAAGCCTGTGCTTTTAATCAGGACCTGATACACATATGACTGTTGCAGGATATCCTTTTTAGCCTTCTTGTTTTGCCAGATACCCTTTGTCTGCTCTGGTCAGATGCAGCTAATGTTAGAACAGAATCTAGTCCAGCTGCCAGCAAAGCAGCAGGATAAAGCAAGCACAGCGTAGTTGGGAGAGGACGAACATATCAGGCTTATGTCACCTCAGATGACATTTTTTCTATCTAGTTCTGGGCATCTTGCCCTTGATGTTCATGTGTCTATATATTTGCATTTGAGAGGCCCTTAGATACTCATGGAATTGGTTTAAGAACTCTGTTGCAACCTGTTGGCAATGGAATTTAATGGAATTTCTAATTTCATTGTTCAGTTGGTACCTTTCTCTTAGGACTCAGCTGCTATGCTGTGGTGGCCTACAGCAGCCTCGTGAGATATGCTGGAATCAAGCTTTGAACACAGAGAAAACAAGCATCTTACACATTTGCTAATATTTCTTTTCAGAAGAGGCGAGCAGGCAGCAGCCGTGGCCCAAACAACATCACTGGTGGAGAAACATCTGGCTCGGGTGTTGCAGTGAGAGAAAGCGCCCTGGAAAATGAAGAAGAGGAACTGACTCTGAAATATGGAGCAAAGCATGTAATCATGCTCTTTGTGCCTGTCACCCTTTGTATGATTGTTGTCGTCGCCACCATAAAGTCAGTGCGCTTCTATACGGAGAAAAACGGGCAGCTGTAAGTGGGGTCTGCAAACAGCCTGAGCATGTGGGACCCCCTGCTCCACACACAACCCTGTGCATGCACAGTGCTTCCTTGCAGGCTGGGAGAACCTTTACACAGGTAGAGGTGGCTGTAGGAACATACAAGAGCTTACTAAAGTACGCTGTGCTCACCTGTGTAAGTTTTTCCCATACCTGCATTATGCTGATGAGTAGCACTGTCATTTAGGGTGCCTGAGTGAGGCCTGTGAGCAGCATAATAATGAAGCTGCTTCATTCTGCAGCATAAAAGGCCCAGGCTGAACTCCTAGGCTGTTCACTCACTAGCTGGCAGCAGTCAGGGAATAGCATGTTCATTTGGATGAGTGTCTCATTTCCTGGTGATATTTCTGGTTCCTAAAGATTCATGGTGTGGATACGTAATCCTTCCAGCTCCTGCTGACAGTTCCTGACTCCTGGGGCTCTAACTGTGCTTCATATATGGGGTGGAGAAAGGGGGACTGTGGTCCCCTGAATTGAAGCAAAGGAAACAAAATGAGAGAGGGGGTGTAGGGTGGTCAGAAGGGATAAAAGAGTCCAAGACTCTCCTACCAAGTGTGGAAAGAAAGGGTGTCCCCCGTTTCAGAACAGCACCTGAGAAGTATCCTTGTAATTGTCATGGAGAGGTTCCAGAGCATGCAATGAAAAGTCATGGCCTGCAGAGCATTTACTAAAATAAAGTCATTTGTACTTGAGGTCTTTTTGCTTAGAGCTCTGCCAGCCACAGCTGCTCTGTAAGAATGTGCTTTTGATAAAGACCACTAATCTTTAGTTGATAATTAACTTGAGCCCAGCCCCTTCAAATCTCATGTTTGCTGTCCTTGCCAGTCCTACCTCCCTTTCTTTCCCACACACAGAGAGGTCTGGTTTTATCTGGGACAGATGGCTGGAAGAGAATATCTATACTTTATATGGCTTTTGCTTTATCCTGCAGGATCTACACCCCTTTCAGTGAGGACACCCCATCTGTGGGCCAGCGTCTCTTGAACTCGGTGCTGAACACCATTGTAATGATCAGTGTCATCATTGTAATGACTGTGTTCCTAGTGCTGCTCTATAAATATCGCTGCTACAAGGTAAAGCATTCATGCCAGAGCCTTTTCCACCTCTCTCCTCTGAGCCTGGGATCAAATGGGCCTTGCATGGCACTGAGAAACAAAGGCACTGCACAGCATCATCCTCATCTTGGGCACAGCAGGAATCATTGTGCAGAAGTTTTTGTCAGTAGTGATGGAGCTGTGGTTCTGAATAGGCTTTTCTATTACTTTGTTGCTAATGGCAGGCCCTTAAAAACAAGGTCTGCTACTTTGTGTAAGTCAGATATGAGTTTCCTGCCTCTGATCCAAATGTTTTGCCATTTGTACTTATGGATCAAGTTGTACCATTTACTGTGAATGCCTTCTATTAAGACATTTCAGACAAGCTTTGTGGGAATTGGTATTATTCCTGCCTGTGGAAACTCTGGTAGAAGAGCACAAGGCTTGGAGGGAAAGGCACATTCAGGTTCTATGGTGCTCAGAGAGTTCTTATATGTGGTAACAGCCCAGCATTTGAGCTCTGTCCATTCCTGCTTTTTAAACTTGTTCCAAAGACAGAGTTTATTTTACAGCCTTGGGCAAATCCCTCCTCCTTCCTAGTAAACAGAAAGAATGTGCTCACCTGTATGAGCTAGCAGCCAGTATGGATACCCATGAAAATGCTTTGGCCAGAGACTGAAAAAAACCCAAACCCTAAGAGACAGAATACAAAGTGGGAGAACTGGGAGAACTCCTCCTTCATTGTCCATATGGAAGGCAGGGTCTTTGGACCCTGGAAGAGGAGTGCAGAAGGAGACTATTGGGCTGCTGTTTCTGTGACCTGTGCAGGGGTAACAGCCTCTACAATCACTGTCTCATCTTGCCCTTGATAGTTCATCCATGGCTGGCTGATCCTGTCCTCCTTGATGCTGCTCTTCCTCTTTACCTACATATACCTCGGGTAAGTGGGAATGATGCAGGTAACCTGGCAGTTCAGAGCTCCCTCACCTCTTTGCTGCGAATTCCCACTTTGAACAAGAAAATGACTGTCTCCCCTTCTGCAAATGTGTTCTTTTAACAACATTTAAGTGTTAGAAGAAGATAGCTTTCTTTTTTATAAAGTGGAAAAGAAGATCTTTAACAGTCAATATTCAGTTCTACAAAAATTGCTGGGAAATGATACCATGAGCATGGAATGAACAGGATGAATTTTGTGGTACAGAGGCCCTGGGTAAGACATTGAGAAGCAAGTGGAAATGCACTTTACCTGCTGAGTTACTTCTCTTTTTTCTTAGACAACATTGTTTCAAGCTCATTCCCTTAGTTCCCAGCTCTGGCGAAAAGAAACTTTTAACTTGTGGATGACATTTTTTAAGACATTTTAATTTTTAACTGTGAGCATTTTGCACCTGATGGGATGACACTGACAGGATTCTTTGCTGTAGGCAGTCATGTAGCCACAGGCCTATGCTTATTTAAGACTTGAAATCCTGCCTGCTCAAACCCTTGGAATTGCTGTTGAACTGAGGACTAGGGTGCTGGTCTGTAACACAGCACATCCATTTCATGCAAGAGGAACAGAGCTCAGAGCAGCAAGTAGCCAAAGGGCAGGTTCCCCTTTCATGATGAGAGTTGCTTTATTCTGTTTCCTCCTGGTGTAGATGGGTTGTNCAGCCAGTGGGCTGCATGTTCCTTGCTTTCACTGCTTAGCTAAATTTTCTTCTGGTATTCCAGTGAAGTATTGAAGACCTACAACGTGGCCATGGATTATCCCACACTGTTCATAGTCATCTGGAATTTTGGAGCTGTTGGAATGATTTGCATCCACTGGAAAGGTCCCTTGCAGCTCCAGCAAGCTTATCTCATTATGATCAGTGCTCTAATGGCATTGGTGTTCATTAAATATCTACCTGAGTGGTCAGCATGGGTGATTCTAGGTGCAATCTCCATCTATGGTAAGTCTGGGTTGTGACTCTCAAGGTGTGTCTCCTGGAGAGGTTACTCTGAGGAAATCTCAGGACTTTGTAGGTCCTTAAAAAAACCCAACTTTATGGTGCTAAAAGTTTTAGGAAGTGCCAGATGGGCAATTAATTTGACTCCCTGCCTTGTCTCTTGCTAATTGTGTGGGTAGTGTACCTCAACCAGGTCTTTCAAAGTGGATCACCAGGTCAGGGGAGGCCTGAACCTCACCTAACTGCATGGTAGGGGTGGTTGGATTTTTATCAGTAGCAGACCTGACAGTCTTGCAGGTTTTGTTTGTTGTTATCAAGAGATCGTGGATTTTGGTATGAGTTATAAGTTTCAAGAGAACCTGCAGAACAAGAGGGAGGAGATCTTGATGGGGGAGAGAGGGTAGGCAAAGAGGGACTGGACTAAAGGCCTTCATTTTTGTGAAACACAGAGCCACTGGAGGTAGTGATGGATTGTGGAATGTGAACAAAGCACCCCCACTCCTCTAATTAAATTTAACATCTCAGTGAAATGCTGCCATCTGCTTTCAAAGAACTCATGTGGTATTCTCAAGGGGCTTTTTATAGGATTAGCACAGTGAAAACTCTCATTATTACATTAAGGCTTGGAGATGGTATTTTAAGTGAACAACACTTTCAGGGACTACAACAGCTAGAGTTATGCAAAGTGGTGGAAAGTGCCATTCAGGAAATCATCTGGTTTATATGGATGGATGTACATTTGAGGGGAGAATATCTTCTTAAAGAATGTAAAATATGCATGACGGTTCAAGATGAGATCGGTGCTTTTCTTTCTGCAGATCTGATGGCTGTTCTCTGTCCCAAGGGGCCACTGAGAATGCTGGTAGAAACTGCACAGGAGAGAAATGAGCCCATTTTCCCTGCATTAATATATTCCTGTGAGTAAGATTACAATGTTAATGTTTCTAGCCAGATGAAACTCTGTATTTCTGTGTCAAAGCAAAGAGCACTGTCTTAGCTACTTCCTTGCCTTAAGAATGGTGCACAATTTGCAGAAGGCCTTGTTTATCAGTTACAGTGTTGCTAACTCTAATTAGCCAAAGGGAGCCCACATGTACTTGTGAAGCTGAATGTTCAGAAACAATTCTATCCTTTCATGAATATAGTGTAGAATATGCCTCTTTTTTTTCTGCACACAAACCCCTGTGTGAGGCGGGCAGCAGTGTTTGCCAGGTTCTGTGATGAGGTGATGTTCACTCAATACATTTATTTGTTGTGTGTATGCTTTACAGACACACTTTAAACATGTGATGAGGCTCCATGCTTCCTGCAGCCCCCTCTTGCCCTCTGTACTGTACAGATGGCAGTGTTTAGAATATATTTGCTTTATTGTTCATTGTTTGACTCCTCACTTTGCTTTCCATTCAAGTACTGCCCTGCAAACAGAATCAGTCATCTCTTACCTGGCTTCCTTGGGCTCTTTAACTACCATGATGTCTGGTGCCCTTGTCCAAAGGTATCCACGAGCTTAAAATAAGATTTTTGGAAGGCAGGAGACTCAACACTCATGGGACCTGAACTCAAGTCCTTCATGGACCTCAGTGACTTTTTTATTACATCACTTGGAAGATGAAGGGTTATTCCCAAATGTTTGGTTCTAAGCTGAGAATGCCTACAACCTGACTGATTTTCTTTTTTTCTTCAAGCATTTAATGTTACATAAATGCTTTTATATGTTCCAAGAAGTCTCAGTTCACCTCAGCTGCCTTCCCTTTTACAGGAGATTCTGTTTTACTGACGTGAGACAATCTAGATGAAGTCTCTCACATGCTTTAGTTAACAAACAAGAGTTTCCCTAAAAGAGAAAGCAGTTCAGCAAATAATAAATTCTGAACAAAAAGTTCTTGTGCAGAATGCTAGTGTCTCCATTGCAAGACCACATTCTGTGGCTCCCTCTTGATGCAAAAACATCACCTTGGCTGAGCTCATCATCACTGTGTTTGCCTTGGCTTATTTTGTTTAGCTTAGCTTTTATAAAATCAGGGAGACTGATGCGCACTGAAATAAAAAAACAGTTTGAGTTCCCTTCCACTGATTTCAGAATGTTTGTGTTCCTTTTTAATTTAGGGAGCCCAAGAATAAACCCACAACATCAGTTGCTATTGGAACCAAAACAGAAATATGCAGTATTTTGACAGGATGGAACCAGAACAGGCAAAGAGAAAACCTGCATTCTGACAACTCCTGTAATCCCTTGCTTGTGTACTGTACCTTTAGCAGAACATGAGTAAGCTGTGTTAGTTAACCTCTGGTTACCTTTTGCACTACCATCATTCCCTGAGAAATGTTTTCTTTGGAGAGCCAGAAATCAGGAAGAAAACAAAGAAGTTGAGTACCCTAATTTTGGAATTTTACTTTTTTTAATCCACAGAGAAGATTACATTGACTCTTAGCTACTTGGGCTCTGGGACTTTACTAAAGACTGAAGGGATGCATTGCCTTGGCTTTCTCCCACCTTGCTGTCTTAGTGCCTCTCAGGGAAACCAACTGAGTGTTTTAGAGGCATTTACAGGGGCAAGGGTTTGTATGTTTAGGGACAGCTAAATACTTATTTCCTCTGAGCTGAAGTGGCCAATGTTTTATGCAGCCTATTACTTTCTTCCAGCTGCTATGATGTGGACAGTTGGAATGGCAAAGCCAGACACAGCAGCAAGAGGACCAAGTCAGCAGACATGGGATGCAGGTTTGTTTGCATGGCCCTCTCCCATACAGAGCACTGTCCTACAGAAATAATGAATATGTTTGAGACTGAATGTAAACATAAATCCCCAAATCCTGATGGATGATTTTTTTTTTAATAATTGTTATTTGCAGAACTCAGTGATGTTCATAAACCTGCTGTTAGCAGCAAAGACTGGCAGCAAAGATGAATAGACAGTGTAGGAAGCTTCAGTATCCAGGCCACTTTTATTTAAAAAAACCTCAAACAAGCAACAAATCAGACAGATGTGTTGTTCAACTCACATCTTTGGTGTACTGAAGTCAAAGCTGAAAGAGGGCTAGTGGGGGTTATATTTTTCCATACTGGGGATGGTAAATGACTACATAGGCTCCAGAATATAATACTGGTGAGCTGGTGAACTTCAAGTGTTGCATTCAGACCAGTGCCATGGAGCACCTCCCTGTAAGTGCAATATGGCTCATCCTGCTAAAGAAAATAAATGTCTTTACCCTTGGGGAAAGCCTTGTGTTAAGACAGCCATCAGTAGCTTTTGTGATTCAAGTTTACATTGTAGCTGGTTCTGCAGTAATTTGGGTGCCTTTGCTTTTATCTTCTTGATATGCAAATTAAACTGCAGTTTTAAGGTGATTGAATAAGATCTTACTGTGGTTTTGGGAGGCTTTCCCATCTAGTCCTGCTGCACTTCAGTACCTTTGAACGTTAAAGCAATAAATGTGTGCAAAGGTTTGGTAACTGAACATGCTGCTTATTTCAGGCTGAAGCAGCTGACATACCCAGGAATGGCAGGGACACAATCCTCCTGTGAAATGGGGCACAGACAAGGCACAGACTATGTGCTGAGGGGTACAGAATGCTCTGTGGAAGCCCTGTGTCCCAGATCACAGTCTGCTGGCACCTGCAGCAGCAGCAACCTGTCAAACTGACACGGACTGAAGAGTTTGTAGGAGCTTCTGAAAAATAGAAACTGTCAGTCATATATCACACACTGGCTGCTTCTGAAAGTACTGCCAAAGGCTCTGTCAGATGTGCTTTAACAAGGGGGAAAAAGTTAAATTTGTGGACAATGAAATGTGTCTGCTTTCTACATGTGAACCATCAGCTCCAATGTCAGTGTGACTCAGGACTTCTCTCATAAATGGCAGTCCTCTTAGTGATCCATTTTTGTTATATGACTGAGCACTTCCAACCCAAAGGTACAACACTGTGGGAATGCATATTAACTTTAGTGGGTTTTCCTTGCCATTCTGGCCTGTGTAGAGCAATGTTAGTTAGGGCTGTGTACATGCTCACTTCTTAAAGCCCTTGAGCTCCTGGGTGGCTGCCAGAGAAGCTGTGAACACCTTCCAACTGTTCCAAACAATACACACATTTCCCTCAAAGCCACTAAATATCTCTGCTTCAACTGGTCCTGATGGTCACACCTCCAAGAGGCAAAGGGCTTACCCACTGCAAGGCAGCTTCACAGGAGTGTGGATTTCATGGGCTAAAACATATTACAAATGTAGCTGTCTCTTGTCTTTTTTTTTTTTTTTTTTTTTTTTTTTTTTTTTTTTTTTTTTTTTTTTTTTTTTTTTTTTTTTTTTTTTTTTTTTTTTTTTTTTTTTTTTTGTAATGCACTCTTGGCCTGTTTTTGTGGAACCAAGCTGAGGATGGGAGAGAACACCTCAGGAGCCCTTCACATGCAGAGTCTCAGATGTCAGAGACCAGGAGTCCTGTTCCACCACGCCCCGTCACTTTGGAGGAGCTCGAGGAGGAGGAAAGTAAGGGAAGCTTTATACCTTGTTTTCAGTGTAGGCAGAGCCTGACATTTTTACTCTTTGAGGCTGACACTCTGATACCTAGTTTGGTCTAATCACAGTTAATTTGAATAGGTGTGCTCACTGAGCACTGAAGATTTTGAGTCTGTGTATTATCTCTTGCTGCTGCAGAATCTGTTCTGGGATTGTGGTTCCAGTGACATCTGTTGGCTATGTGTACAATTTAAACAGTTCCTTCTTCCCCTTGACTCCTGTCCTTCTCTGTCATGGTGTGTTCTCAGCTGTTCATTTGTAAAGCAGCCCAGGGAAGCACCTCAGAGAATGAGGGAGAACAAAAGCAATTAGTTGGAAGAGGGGCTGGAAGTTGCAGCCTACTTGGGAGTGTGTGGGTCCAGGTTGGTAGCCAGGACTAGGATCCTTCACCTGCTACCCAGGGGACAAGAATATGTTCAGGAGGAAGCAAAACAGGAGGCTCAGAATTAACACTTGTTTTCTTTTTCCACTTCTTTCAGGAGGTGTGAAGCTGGGCCTTGGAGACTTCATATTTTACAGCGTGCTTGTTGGGAAAGCAGCTGCCACAGCCAGTGGAGACTGGAATACCACACTGGCCTGCTTTGTAGCCATTCTTATAGTAAGTGAGCAGCTTTTAAAAGCTCTGTTACACCCTGTTCATCACATAAGTGTTGCCAAAAGTACCAGCAGCTGAGCACTGCTAAATCAGTCCAGGTGACATGCTACATATTTAGGAATACTGTCTCTAGGCTTTAAACAGCCACCGCAGCAGAATGATCCAGACTAATCAGAGCAGAGCCAAGCATGGATATGGTGTGGGTGAAACAGCCCCAGGGAACTGCTGGTGTGTTTGCTTCAGCCACAAGAGTCAATATTAGGAACTCCTCACTGATTAGCAAGTGTAGTTGAAAAGGTTAACTCTGTTATGCTAAGGGGCGCTAATAGATAAGAGGGTGAAGACCTATCTTACTCTACTATTTGAACTGGAAAAAATGAGAAGGAAGGAGATTTAGATCCATGGAAATTATCAGTAAAAGCAGATGAATAACATTCTGTGGCTGCTAAAGAGTTGCTCCTGCCAGGTCTAATGAAGACACAGTGTTTAAGCTTCCACTTGAGTGGAAAATACTTACTGTGCACTTGCTGTTTATCTCAGCATCCTCATGGAAATTAACCAGAAGGACAACAGCAGGATTTTTAGAATGTAAAAGGAAATCGATTACTGTGTCCTTCTTGGGCCTCTTTTCCTACTTAGGTCCCAAGGTGACTGTCACTTGTGAAGAATGTGCATCAAAAAACATGCCAACTAGAAATGAGCTGCCTTCACTGGAGTCTGTTGAGTGTGGCTTTCTGACCCCACAGGCCAGAGAAACCCACAGGATCACCAAGGTCCATTTGCTGCAGTCCAGCACGGGGTCCCTTTGCTGGAGGAAAAGTTCTTCTGTCTTGTGAGGCCAAGTGCCCCATTCTGTGTCCTTTTTGGTGCTGTTAAAGCTTGTTCCATCTCCTTTTGCAGTTTCATCATCTTGCTGCTGTGTGGCTTTCTGGTTCCCAAAAATGTCTCTCCAGTTTCCCAGCAATAAACACATCTTAAAAGGCAGATGAAATTTAAAGAGCAGTTGTAGGTTCTGTGAGAGTAAGAACAGAACTACTGGCTCAGGTGGATTGTGAACAAATTTGAAGTCTAGAAACACTGATTAAAAAAAAAAAAATAAAAAGATCCTATCTCCTGATCTTTAACTAGTGGATATGTTTGTAGCCCAGTGTCTTTGAAGTTTTGTCATTGTGGAGGAATTAAAAAGGGCTCTGATGAGAGAAGGAATTAATATCTAAAGGCACTTAATCATAGTATCTACCCAGAGTATACAACAGCTTCCTCCCATGGTACAAAAAGCAGATCTTGGCCTGCTATCCAGATAAAACCAGAATTCACCCATTGTAATAAGCAATCCAGCCAACAGAACAGCAGTGGATATTTGATGTGGTTTGGGCTTTTTTTTTCCTCTTTTTCTTTCCCCCTTTTTCTTTTTTTTCTACCCTAAGGGACCTTGTAAACTGGGAATGTGTTTTAGGTATATCCTGCTATGTATTAGAGACCTTCAGTGGAACTCCTATCTGTGCAGTTCACCAGGATTTAAGTGCTTTTGTCTGCTGGATCTGTACTCGATTCATAATGGCACCGAACAAGGAGTAAAATAATATGTAAAGAAGTTAGCCTCCTGGGGTCAGCTGTACCTCTGCATTTGCTGTTTATGCCACTTTCTCAGCTGTTTACACCACTTTCTCTGTGCTCAAGACTGCTGAGGAAAAACCTGGCCAACTTGTATGAGAAATGAAGCTGTGGGCGCTGCTGGTAGCTCAGGCTGGCTCCAGTGCTCTACAGTGCATATAGATAATTATCTGTATGTATCTGTAAGTATCTGCTTGTTGGTGACAGATGTATTTCTGGTTGTCTTACTATTATCTCCTTGTGTTTTTTATTCTCTTCTCTCTGACAGGGTTTATGCCTAACACTTTTACTACTGGCTGTTTTTAAGAAAGCACTGCCTGCTCTTCCCATCTCCATCACCTTTGGCTTGATCTTCTACTTCTCGACAGACAACCTCGTGCGACCGTTCATGGACACCCTGGCATCCCACCAGCTGTATATTTAGAAGAACTGGGAGTTAGAGGATTCTTTTTCAAGCTTTGCTGTGAAGTATGGTACAATGTTTGGAATAGGTCATAAAGTTTTTACACTTAGTGCCATATATTTGTAAGGAAAACACTAATTCCGTGACATGCTGTATACTAAATTCTAATAGTTACGTGTTGAACTGAGATTTTTCACAGGACCCTTGTTAAAAGCCTGGCTCCTTGCTGATGTCAGAGGGTTACTTTTATTTTATTTGATGTGCACTGTGGCTGTTGTGAGCACAGAAACCTATGGTATGTGGCTTGGAACACTGGAGAGGTGAGGGGTCTGATCTTGCAGGAGCTAAGTAAGGAGTTTCAGCCCTGGGACCGCAGTCACCTTTGACCATACTCTAAAATTTCTAAGTCTTCACACATTTGAAGTGTTGTACAAACATGAGGTGCAAGTGACTGGAAAAGCACAGCTGGCAGCAGGCACAGAGCAGTTTGTGAGCATCAGAGAAGTGAGGCTGAACTTCCTACGTTGGCTGCTGTGCACACAGCACCTGCTGAAATTGCCCCAAAGGCCTGTTTATTCTGACCTTAGTTACACAGTGAGCCATGAGGGATCGAGACAGGATGCCAGTGGTGGGATGTCTGAACATCAGGCTCCTGACTGAGCACACCCAGCACTGCAGAAAGCAGCTGATGAAGGCAGGGCTGCCCCTTCCAGCGCAGCAGATCCTCAGCATGTGGAAACAGATACTGCTCTCTCCTCCCAACGTTTTGGTTTTTTTAGGAAATAATTTTCTGGGTCATTACTACAATCCTGAAATGACCCCAAGGTGGAAATGACATAACAACTCTAGTAAATCAGACCTGTAACTTACTCTGTGTTTCTGGTCTCATTTCTGTGCATTGTTGTAACTACTCCAAAGGAGGATTTACCTTCCCTTTATTAAGAGGTCCTCTCTTACACTGACTGAGACTTGGTTTATCTAGG
The DNA here is from genome assembly GCA_013389925.1 of Aegithalos caudatus. Classification (NCBI taxonomy): domain Eukaryota; kingdom Metazoa; phylum Chordata; class Aves; order Passeriformes; family Aegithalidae; genus Aegithalos; species Aegithalos caudatus. The sequence goes on from WEIU01004127.1 coordinate 554,110, forward strand.
TTTTTGTACTGTTTAAAGATTATTTTTTAAATTAAAAATTTTAAAATAGCTATTTAGTGGCAAAGGGACTCTTTTGGAAATATCCAGTCATAGTTTGTATCAAAATACTGGAGTGAAAACTTAAATCTCTTGTTACATTACTTTTAGGAATAGCTAAATACACCCTCAAGTGAGTTCATTAAGAAAATCACAGTGCTTGATGTCAGTAAAAGTACATAGGACAGACTGAACCTTTATGTTTTGTCACCGTTGAAAATAATTTTATTTCTACTCCTTGAGTCAGTTTTTAGTAGTTGCCGTTCTGTGATTATTTTTTATTTTCTTTTTACTTGTATCTGTTACTCAAACAAGCTCAGTTTTCTTTGACAGCTGATCAGTGTCAGTAAATGTAACATTATGTGAGATTTCATGAATAATGCAACCTCATTGAGAGACATAGAATTTAATTTCTGGAAATACTTTTTAGCTAAGGCTTTGAATTACACATTTTTTATGTAGTGCTTTATCCAGTAGACCTGTTCAAGCTCATTTGCTTTGATATTTAACAAGGAAATCATACAGATGATTCAGAATAATTTTTAAAAAGTGCATAAGTGTTTTTACAATGTGTATGTGTGTGTGTGTGTGTGTGTCTCAGTCTGGACAAGTCAGTAACTCTTGCTCATTGTTAGTTTTCCATCCTCATTTCTCACATTTGCAATGTTTGGACTTAACAACTGCAGACAGAGTTAACTATTACTAAAAGGTATTTCCTTTGGAAATGTAAATCAGTAGAGCTTTGTTTGCTGATTTTAAGCTTTATGTGAGAGTTGCTTTTTCTATTTGTTTGTGTTCATTCTTTTTAAGGAAAACAGTTGTGGGGCCAAATCAGACTGGAATCACTGGGAAACATGATTTTACTTTTTGCATTGCATGGTGTAGAGAGGATGTGGATTATTTGTATACACTGAAAGAAAAATCCTGCTTGGCTTATCAGAGTTGTAGCATATTGTTAGAAACTATTTCTATGAAAATAGAGTTGATACTTGAAGGAAACGGGGAGGGGAACCTTCAGGTTTTGAAGGATCACCACTGGTTTTCTGCAGATACCTGCTTGCCAAAGACTGGCCTTCCACTGACTTTAAAAAATTGTAGTTTAAAAGGTAACTGAGCAAGAGATTCTGGCAATGCAACAGAATGTATTGTCCTAGTGAGTGATAGGAGTATATCATGGATATACTGGAGTGGTTAAAATTGTGTAAAAGTTCATATGTATTTACTACAAATATATATTTGTGTTTGTGTGTGCATATACACACAGACACACAAATTTTAAAATTATGTGGAGTGATTTCTCATCTCTTTGGATGTTTTCACCTGTGCATAAAGTGAAGTTTTGTTTGGTGTTAAATATTGTGCAGCATGGTCTAAGATGTGAAATGCAGATTTACCCTACTCATAGCTGGCTGCTACATGAGGTAGTGACTCAGTGACCTGGCAACTTGAATCAGCAAAGCACTTGCCTGCCCAGTGTGTTCATTCACCAGTGTCCACTTGCTGCATGCTCTGAAGAAATCCTGCTGTTCCCCCTGATGTGAATCCCTGTAACAGCACAGCTGCCAGGTACACTGGGGTGACAGCTTTCCTGATGCTGGTGGCACTCAACATCTGAAGTCCTATAGGAGGTGCCATGTGTTGGCATTTTCCTGTGTGATCCTGGTCACACTCACCCCTCCTCTCCATTCTGAAATGAGTGTTTGATTGCATCTGGTCTCAAATGTAGCTTGGGCACACATCAGTCTTTAAAATCTAAGACCGAAGCCAAGTCCATGAACAGAAATGCAGTGGTGAGCCTGCCTAATGCAACCCCACAGTGAAACTTTTGGTGGGAGGTCTGGGGTTGTTTTAAGTGTCTGCTGTGTGTCAAAGACGAGATGAGCCCTGTCCTCAGAGGATGCACAAGAAACATCACGGTCATAATGAAAAAAAAAACAAAAACAGGATAGTCCTTGCAGAAGCACACAGCTTTCATTTGATACTCATGGTCTCATTTATAAAACCTCACTTCAGGCTCTTTGTTCATGCCTTCGTACGTACTTCCAGTTAATCCCACTGTGTTTGTTTTCCTCTTCCTTGCAACTCAAAGTGGGTTTGGGTTTAAATTTAATATATAATTATTTTTCTTTATTGTTTCCCTCAGTCGCTGATCTCAGTTTCTGCTTTAGAGATGCTCCTTGGCAGCCACGGGAGGGCAGTAGGTGTATGTGGAGAAGTACCAGCCACTTTAAAGTACTCTGCCATGTGCCCCTTGTTTTTCAGAGAGGCTGAAGGCCCTGGAGTCTCCTTCTTGGCAGAAAAAAAAAGCAAAACCCAAGGCAGGCACCCCACACTGCAGCACAGCTGTAGTTTTGGCCCAGCATGGGAGAGACTTTCAGTGAGAACAAGCTCATGCTGAGTCAGAATTCTTTTAAAAACAGCTGTTTTCAGTGTGATGCCATGTTCAGCACTGCAGTTCTAGGTGAGATGCTGCTGTTACACTGCACACTCCATTTTGTTTGGGTTCTCTCCCCCTTTTTTTTTTTGTAATAAATCATCCAGTCCTAGTTTCATTCCTCAAAGCCCCAAGCATAAGTCAGGGGCTCCTCCAGATATTGCTAAATTCAATTTATTATATATATAAAGATTTCTTCTGATCATCTTCAAGAAGGAAAGGAATAAATAAACTTACTGATTTGTCATCGTTCCTTTCACTTCCAGTCTTCTATCCCAGTAGGTTTTGCTAATCTGGGGGGGGAAAAGAGCACACAGCTGTCATTCCAGCTCTTGGCACTGAGAAATCTAGGGACAAGCTAGATAATGTTGGATGGGGCTTTGAGCAACATGGCCTAATGGAAGGTAGTGAGGTTGGTACTAGATGGTTTTTAAGGTTCCCTCCAACCCAAACCATTCTATGATTCTCTGTTGTTTCTGTCCTCAGGAGGATCAGGGGGTGTCTTATTTTCTTGAACTCAGTTGTTTTGTAAGAAAGCAGTCTGGAGACAGGGGGTATCTTTGCCAGAAGTTCTCCTACAACACTATTTACATGCTCCCAACATTTGTATTCTTCGTTGAATTTATCCTTTCTTCCTCTGCCCTCAGTCAGGTGGAGTGATGTGAGCTGTTCCCATTCTACAAGTGGGAAACAAAGCAAGAGAGTAAATCATGGAATCAGAACAGTTTGGGTTCATCTTGTTCCAACTGGTACCTTGTATGGGTAGGGACACCTGCTGCTAGACCAGGTTGCTTTATCCAGCCTGGCCTTGAACACTTCAAGGGATGGGCATCCAGAACTTCTCTGGGCAACCTGTGCCAGTGCCTCAGCACCCTCACAGCAAAGAATTTCTTCCTAATACCTAATCTAAACTTAGTCTCTTTCAGTTTGAAGCTATTCCCCCTTGTCCTATCACTACATGCCCTTGTTAAAAGTACCTCTCCCTCTTTCTTTTGGGCTTCCCTCCGGATCTGGAAAGCCACGTGACCATGCTGGCTTTGAGCTTGGATACATAAGGAAGATCTGTCCACATCAGATCATGGCATCAAACACCATCACACAAGTTACTGTTACTTCTTTTTTACATACTGCTTTGCAGCAGGTTTGCTATTACCCACCTTTTGCCACTCTAAATGCAAGATATTACCTGAGCACTGAAGGAGTTAAGCAAATATGAACTGTTATCTTCTTTGTGCAACACATCTGACAGATGCCCAAGAGCACAATTTGGGAGATGCCAGTGCTCAGCACTATTTGTGGCTCACTATTAAAAAGATATAAATAAACAGAGACTTTGAAGTGGAACTAGGTAAACTCCTTGATATAGAAACCTGAGACAGGTTCAGGGCCAACTCGATGGAGTGGAAGTTTTCCAAAACTGGGAACTGTTCGAGCCCTATCAAATGCAGCCTGAGGTAAGTGACAGCTCCCATGGCCAACTCGGGATTAGATCAGTGCAGAAATAAATGCCAGGAAGCCTGGCACTTCTGAACTTGCCTTGCAGAAGGGGGTGGAGTAGGAAAAGCATTAGGCCTATTTCCTCCTGGATCACTGGTTTCTATGATTTCAAGGAGACCTTGCTCACCCTGGTATAAAATATGAGTAACCCTACAACTAACTTGCATTTAAGCAGATCAGGAACAATGTATAAAGTAAAAGTGTGGGAAACTGATCCAGCCCTATTTAACTTATGCCATGCCATCTTCAACCTTGACAAAGCTTAATATAAGCATTTAAAATTCTCCCTGACTTCATGGAGCTGCATCTGTGTATGAAAGAATATGAGCCTTCCTTCAAAATTGGTGTAAGACGAGCAAGATCCCTGGAGCTGAAGGTAGGATTCAGGATTATTTTAAAAGCTATCTATCCTGTGTACCAACAGTTAGTAGCAAAAAAATGCCAGTAGCATTAACAGAACTGTTCTAAACAGACATGCCATCCCTTCATCAAGCCAGAAAAGGCATGCCCTCTCTTTAAGCCCCTACCAAATACAGTCTTTGTGGTATTCTGGGAAGTTCGGATTTGAGTTGTTTTTGTTCTCCAGCTATTGTACTAATAGTCTTCCCAAGGGTTCTGTAAGTTTCAAGAGGCATGAAAACTGTTTAACTTTCTTCTTTAATATGGAAAAGAATTGCCCTGATTTCTGCCCATGTGATTTGGGCGGGCAAGCAAGAATTAAATGGCAAATGCACCAAACGAGGACTTAAATAGGATGGGAAAATGAGGACATTTAGCATGTGAAGGGTTAAGGCACTTTCTCTGCTACTCTTGTGTGCACATGCTACGTAAAGTAACATAAAGTAACACTGTCGTGAAATAGGAGCACCGCTGCAGAACAGCGAGAACATCTGTATTTCGGGAAAAGAACATTTCCTATGCTGGGAAAGCAGACCTCCAGCTAAACTGTAGCCACAGTTGCTACAGTGCATTGTGTGGATGGTGCAGGGTGTAATCACTGTCCAGGCTGCATCCTTAGGTGCTGTGTCTGGTGGGACTGCTGGAGGAAAGGGTCATCTTTGTGCTCACACCTTGGGCTCCTCCAGGCTAGAAATCTCACAGGTGTCTGGGAGTTGATGGGAGAGTGAACCTGCAGTGCTGGTTCTCAGCACTGCTGTCCCTGAAGGCAAAGCCTTTTCCCTGCACACTAGCACAGAGCACATTGAAATTACTCCACTGTGCATCTGCTGAGGCTTTTCAAACACTTCTTTGGGCATCAGGACCATGGCACAGCAGAAGAATGCCATTAACCCTATTTTACAGATAGGAGTTGGATAATTTGCTCAGGGTCAAATGAAGGGCTTAACCTGGATGTCAGGAGCGTCTCTCAGTCGGTCACTCCTACCAGAGGCTCGTTAATTGCTGGTGTCTCCCTCTTAGTTGCTCTCTGGTACGTGTCAGTCAGGATGTTCTGCCACCAGTCGCTCTCTCTGTCCAGGTATGCAGACACAGATGTAGATAGCAGAGGTCAGATTATGCAGTCCTGCTCAAATGGCCTCTGGAATTGGACTGATAGCCACAGCAAAGCAGGAGAAGGGTCAGTCAGCATCCAAAGGTAGCAAGGATCCTGCTTTCCCATACTGGTTTTGGCTTTTGGTTTTTGAAGCCACAACACCCCTGCAGACTGACTGCTAGAAGTAAATTGTCATGACTGTCTGTGAATCATCATCTGGCAAGTGGATGGAGGTTATGAATTTGTCCATTTGCCACACAGGCACTCAGAAACACCCTGCAGCTTTCCATGTCTCTGTCCCACACCTTGCTGTGTTTGGAACAGCGGGGCAGGAAGCCAGGAAGCCAGAACAAGTACTGGCTTTCAGGGCACTGAAAGAAAACACGGTGTCATGGGGATGATTCCAGGCTGGGGCAAGGTGGCTCCCTGCTCTCCAGCTCGGTGAGACATGGCAATGCTGTGCCAAAAGCTGGGGAAATGGCTGAGTTTGGCAGCACACTTTGCCATTAACCAGCAGAACTATGATGACTAGTGTTAATTCTTAGTTCCAGTAAAGTGTTCAAAAATAACCCATGTTTTTCCCATGTTCCCTGGCTCCAGCCTGCCTTCCCATTTAGAACAACTCTGCCCAAACTGTTCAGATAACCCTTCTGTCCTTGGCAAAAGGCTGGGGGGTGAATGACTTTGCCAGTTATCATCTGTAAAGCGAACCCTGGCTGGAAGCTACAAAGGACTGAGCCCTTCCACCTTGTCCATGCAGGATCGATTGAGGTAAATGTAAACAATCAGGTGCCAAGGGGAGAGAGCAAAACACCAATCTGTGCAAGCAAATGCAATTTACAATGAGCAGAAACAACTAATCTGTCTAGTCCAGACAAAGAGGAATTACAGACTGAATAATGTTTAACTGAGTCCAACAGAGAGACAGAAATGCCATATTCTTGAGGCACACAGCTGCTAATCAGGCTACTGTACTCTTCATCTCATTCAAAATGGCTTTGCTCAACACCCATAAAAAGCACTATTGTGCAACACAGTTTGAACTGGCAAGGATAATATTGTGAATGTTTTACTATGTAAACTGCTAAGGTGGCAGGGGCAACAGGCCTGTCCCTGCCCTGCACTGTCCCACACACTACCCAAAGACAAGGACTGGTATCCTTTTCTTCCATTTAGTGCTTGTGTCTGCACCTCTTTATCTGGCACTGTCCTTCTCTTAACACACTCCACCCCCACAGGCTCATCTCCCAATCTCCAGAGCACCCAGGACCAACCTGGCACCCACACAGTGAAGTTTGGAGGAGAGGTGGGTGGCATGAGGCAGAGCCACGCCTGGCAAGGTGGGGTTTTCATGGTGCCCTTTCTGGCAGCCTCCTGTCACTGAGGAACACGGCGTAGCTTAGGCTTGTTGTGGCTTGTTACCACCTCACCCTGACAGCAGCACCCAGTTTTGTGTTCTTTCATCATCCTTTCTTCTCCAAAGCAGCCCCTTTCTTGGTGATATGGAAAGGAGGGAGGTGTGAGCAGAGGCACAGAGAGAGGCAAGGCAAAACACAGGGGGCAAAGGGAAGGTTTCTGTGTTTTCTTCACCCTCCTTTTTTTTTTCAATTAGGGGACAAGAGAGCCTTTCAGCAGCCCCTCTCCTCGACAGAACCTGACAGCAACCTCTGCTCACCTTCTCCCAGCCAGGGACCTCAGAGCCCTCCAGCAGCCCCACTGACATTCCCTGCCCTCTCCAGCTGTGCAGAGCAAGGCTGCTCACTGAAAGCTCCAGAAGGAAAACAGGGGGTGGGAATAATGAAATTTCTCTGTGGTGACCAGAGACATGACCTGAGGCAATGGCATAAAGTCATGTTGTGGGGGGGCTAGGTTGGATACTAGGGAAAGGTTCTTCACCCAGAGGGTGATTGGGCACTGGAAGAGCACCAAGCCTGACAGGATCCAAGAGGTGTTTGTCAGCTCTCAGGCACACTGTGTGATTCTTGTGGTGTCCTGTGCAGGCCCAGAAGTGGGACTTGATGGTCCTTGTGGGTCCCTTCCAACTCAGCATATTCTGTGGATATTCTAGGAAATATCTGTCCTGCTCCCAGCACTGTATCTTACTCATGGACAGAAAATACTGATCTTGAGAACTGCCACACCACCCCTTTCTGACAGCACTAAATCATCTTAACTGAAATGGCATCTTGTCTCTGTCCCTTTGCAGTCAGTGGAGAGAGAAAAGGGAAGGACAAGTGCAATGAATGCCAGAATACTTTGGGATGAAAATACACAGTTCAGAAACCAGAGCAGTACTAGGCTTAACAAAAATAGCTCATCATTTGGATCCTCTGATGATACTGGATGTGCATGTACCACTCACTGAGTCAGAGAGATCCCATTTCTCTGAGAGCTCTTGCTCTCATTCTTGGCCATAAAGCCATATAAACAATATCAGCATCACTGACACCTGCCAAAGTTTTGAAATACCTACAAGCTAACTACTAAAACCAAGCCACCTGTCCAGTGACTTCTACTTGAGTTGTTCCACTTCATCATCCCTATATTATTATGTTGATGGAATGCCATAAATCTACGTAGTCAGAGAAGACATTCCATCTGCCCTGAATAAATTACCCTCTAGAAATGATGAATGAACTCAAGACAAAACCCCTCAAGAGGTAGCTCATCTGAGCCTCAGAAGTTGCTTGGAGATGGACTAAGGGAAACACTTCCAGAGCATCTTTTGCTTTGTGGTTAGCTGTATGAACATGAGAGAAGGATGGTGATGTATATTAGAGATTTAAGGTCGGAAAAGACCTCCAAGTTCATCGAGTTCAACCATACATATTGTGGTTGGAGAAACAGCTTGGGCCTGTCCCATGCAAGAGAATTTCTGAGTGTTCTCTGAATAGCCTGGATACATGTCAATCTAATTACATGACCAGTGGCTGCTTAATTAAGGCTCCATTAACTTTTTTTTTCTGCAGGTCAGTAGTCTGCCTACTAATTTTCTGTTGCAATTGAGCCCTTCTTACTGCAGGGCCCAAAGATCCTTCCAGGCTCTAGTTCTCTAACTTTTTCTGTTTGTAGAAGTTTAGCCCTTCTGGCTCATTCCTCTCTGGGAACATGTCCCACTTTGTACAAGGCTTTGAGGAAGTCAGCTTTCACCAGGTGCTTCAGTCAGCATCAGTACTGGCAGAGGTTTATTTGTGTTCCCTGGCACCCAGTAAATGGTGAGTTGATCTCTGGTGAGCAAACAGGCTCCTCTCAGAACTAACAGTGAACAGGAGCAGGAATAAAATCCATTAAAGGGACCCTTCTGGATGTCAGCAGGGAGCCTTGGGCTCGCCCTTCCCATTGCCCTCCTTGCTGCTCCTGCCCCAGGCCTGCAGCAGAGCTGTTTGTGCACCCCATGAAATTGCACCATTGAGGCCTTCATTACATAAATATCAGCTAGCAATATCAGGTGGGATAGGATGGCAGGGCTAAAGCATCTGCTGTGGAGTCAGGACTTCCAGCTGCTACCTGAGGCTTTCCCACTGAGCTGAAAAATTAGGATATTTGGAGAATTAAATAATCGTGAACAAACTATTTAAACATTAGTAGGGAGAAGTTTCTGGGGGACTCCCACACTAAATTTTAACTATTAGTTATAATATAAATTTATTAACATTTTGATTATATTTATACATGAGGATCAATCACTGTAGTATTTATAACTTTTTAACAATTAAATTACTATAACCAAACTCATTTTATTATGATAAAAGACATTTATATAGTTCTCATAGTTGTTTCTTGCTACAAATGCTCACAGAAATGTTTCTAGATAAGGCAGTGACTATGTTGAAATTTGACTGAATAGAACACTACCAAGTAACCTACAAGAATACAGCTGTCTTGCCAAAAATGCTTTTTTAGCTGATTTATTAATAATGTTCACTCATTGTTACTACAGCTAATCAAGAGACTCCTCAAAGTCTAGGAACTTGTTTTTTCACAGGACTGCTTTGGCTTGCTCTGAAAATTCAGCTCTGCACTGCACACACCTCCAAAAGAGTGCAGGTATATAGCACAAAAATTAGATGAGATTTAGACACTGACACAAAATCCTTTAACCTGCAACAACCTCATTCTGCTGTCACATCCCACTGGAGGCACTAAAGCATGAATGGATGTCAATGTTAAGGTATTTACAAAGAAGTTTCATAGAATCATAGAACAGTTTGGGTTGGAAGGGATCTTAAAAGTCTGTCTAGTTCCATTCCTCTGCCATGGGTAGGGACACTTTCCACTAGAGCAGGTTGCTCAGAGCCCCATCCAACCTGGCCTTGAACACTTCCAGGGATGGGGCAGCAACAGCTTCTCTGGGCAACCTGTGCCAGTGCCTCACCACCCTCACAGTAAAAAATTTCTTTTTAATATCCATCCTAAGCCTCTTCTCTTTTAGTTTGAATCCATTCCTCCTTGTCCTGTCCTTACAGGCCCTTGTAAAACAGGGCCTCTCTATAGGGACTAGATTTCTTCCCTCTGCTTGGAAGTGCTTTATGTGTTAATGTTTGCATAGCACATTCAGCAGATCAGGTTCTACACAAACCCTGCACAGATTCAGTGCCTGGATGAAGCTGCTGTTTCACCTACACTGCTTTGGTGGAGGGCACAAAACCAGAATGGGGCAGCCTGGGCTGATCCCCACAGGATTCCTGTCCACGTCTCCTGCCGCTGGACAAGGCACAGTTTGCACAAGGCCTGAGTGCATATTTGTCTGGGATTTGGATGGGATTGAGGAGTGCTCCATTCTCATTTCCTCTTGCTGAACTTTCCCATTAAATAATGTGAGTAAGGCTGAAGAGAGAAGACAAGAGTATGCAGAATGAAAAGGGTCTCAGTGTGCAGCTGAGGTGCTGTTAAGTCTTCACAAGCAGAGAAGGGAACCTGATTCTAAACAGCCCAAAGCCCAGAGGAACAGCCAATAAAGCTGTTAATAAATCATCAATACCCTTCCTGAAGAAAGTGATGGCTCCCTGGTCTATTTTCCAAGTACAATAGTCTGCCCCTTCCTTTTTTCAGGATCAAAGGCTTTCAATCTTATAATTGGTACCACTAAACCAATCCCAAATGCTGACAATATTTTTTCTCTATTACCATTTTTCCTCAGTTTACAGGGAGATCTGCCATGGAACAGCTCTCCTAGTCCTTCACATGCATCATGTTCAAATTTTTATTTATAATTGTGGACAAAGTAGGCAACCATCCTAACAAAAATTAGCCTCTGGATTCTGGATTGAGTCCTGGATGTCCTGTCCTTATTCCCCTTAAGAACTAAAAAGTAACAAAGAGAGACATACACTGTTTTTCCCAGCGGCTTTCAGTCCTACCTCTTTGCACTCCAAATGAGGTGGGAATACAGACACTTCTCTCTTCTTTAAGTACAGAAAGAGCTATCCCTGAGCTCAAGTTCAATGGGTCTTTTAAGGCTGCAGAATGTCTGGCAGGAGAAGGTGTGATGCAAATTGAACAGCAGGGGCAGAAATATCAAATGGTTTACCACGTGTGAATAAAGGGAACCAGCCAGGCCTGTCTTTGAGAGATGGGGAGAGCTTCACCCTGTGCTTGTTCTGCCTCCATCTCAGACCATGGCAGCCTGCTCATGCAGAAACCCTGCAGTTCTCTGTGCTCAGCACAGTGAGTAAGATGTTTCACAATTAATGCCAAGCTGATGCAAGCAAAGTGATGCTACACAGAAACTGAGCACCGACATCCAAATTCAGTGCAGGAATAGATAAAAGGGTGTCATTAGAAAAGACACCTGAAACTTATCTCTTTCCAGATGAGGGCATATATGATTTTTTCCTTTATTAGAAATAGTATGAACCTAATCACAAATGGAACAATTAATTTGTGTGAATTTCCACAGGTGTGAGTATTGAAATGAAGAAAACTAAGCATTTTTGACAAAACTTTTCAAGGCTGGTATCTTCTTACAGTCATGTTTTTGCTTAATTTACAAAGTGAGTCTCCATCCCCTTAGCAAAAAAAATCAAAGTGTCATGTTTGCTCTTTCCATTTCAGATCTATTTTGTCTACACACAGCCTGTGTTACACATTTAATTCAATAATGTGCCTTTCCCAGGAAACTGTTTCTTTTTCACCTTTCAAATTCAAATCTAGGCTTTCTAGTCCTCACTGGGGCTGGCTTCTAATTTGGTAATGTTTGGGTGATGAGTTTTGCTAAATTTATTTGTAGCTGTCTGTTCAGTGCCTTACAGAGACCGCCTCATGATTTATGTGGGAAGCTGAGAGGGGTTTGGGGGACATGCAAATATTTTTATTAAAAAAAAACAAACCCATGAAGTAATATGTGTAATACTTGAACAATATTTGGTATGATCATAAATACCAACCAAACAATCTTCAATCTGAGCAGCTAGAGATAATAATTGTCTCCCTCTGCAGAGGAGGGCAACTTTGGCAATAGCAGGTTAGCAGTAATATTCACAGGTTTTTTACAGTTAAACTCCTCTACACAGTTACAGCAGACCATTTATCCATTTTCCTTCTTCACAAATCCACAGCATCTGCAACTCCTGCTGACTTAGATACAGGTCTTCCTGGTGTGGATTTAAGTGCTCAATTCAAGTTACTAGTTAGCTGAAAAGGTCGGCCAAAGCAAGCAATTGATGATGGTGAAATTAAAGCTCGGGACTGTTTGTTGGTCACTCCTGCAGGTTACGCTACAACTAGTGAAAGATTATGAATCCTGTTTGGTTTAGGAACAAATGAATGACTTAATCTCCAAACCTCATCCAAATGTACTCTTGCACTGATGCAGCCATGTGGCAAATGCACTGTATTGTTATTTTTCAGACGGGAAAGTTGCTGACAGAGGCGGGCGCTTACCAGAGCATCCCGACAAGCACGGAGCTCGCTGCACGGAGCCCCTTGCAGCCTCTGTGAGACGCCGCATCCCTGGGATCGACCTGTAGGGAACAAGCCACTGCATTTGTTTCCAACGTGCATACGAGCATTTCCCAAAAACCTGAATAATTCCCAATGTCTGCCTGAGACGAAGCTTTGAAAAACCACAGGCAGCCACAAACAAAGCTTTCCCGGACACGGAGCGCCACGAATTGGGAGTTGGTCCCTTCGCCTGGCATTTCCCTGGAGCCTGCCGGGCGCGGGGCTCCCGCCCATCCCCTCACGCACATTAATGGGGACTGTGGGACCGCCTGAGCGGCGACACCCCGGCCTCCCCGAGCCCACCTCAGCCGCGGGCTGCGAGCGCTGCCCACCCCATCACTT